>CM018034.1:3900000-4107500 GCA_008638375.1 Nyssa sinensis
TACTTGTTTGGATGCTTACGGAACTGTCCACCTTTTTTTTTAACTTGAAATCTGTCCAAAAGTATGGGGTATAAGTATAATACATTTGTGTTGACGAACTTATTATATAGTTGTTGTTTTGAACACTGTTTTATTATCAATGGTTCTTTCGCATGCATGCACAATTAAACTCATTTGTAATTGCGGGGTGGCTTTCTCGGGTCCTTTCATCTATACAAGTTACTTTTACCGATCAAAAAAAAAATATATATACACACACACACACACTAACACAAAAAGATTGTAGGGGGTTTCCATGTCCAGCACTATGCCAATATCAAACATAAAACTTGTATTTGTGTCCTCTAATCATTGCTAAATATATGAACTATGTTGGTTAGCTGCCACTGCCAGCCCATTTGTTAATATGTTACATTCTGCCTCCATGACAGAAGTCTTCCAAAGCTTGGAAATTGCTATAGAAAGAGGAATGCCCCGATCACCCTTAATCATGTAAAGATCAACCTAAAAATTGGATAATGAGGTGGGAACCAATTGCTATACTCTGAAAACTTGCTAGTCCTTTTGCTTTGTTTACCTACCATTTAAAGTTTGGTCTTAGATACAAAATAATTGGTGAAAGTATTTTAGAGAATGAAAAATATATATTCTTCTCTCTAGGAGATTAAGATTTATAGTCACAACTTACAAGTAAATAAGGAAACTATCCTAAATTAGTTCCTACAATCAATCTAATACCTTAATTAAGTTACAGATTAAGCTCAATCTAATATTTACAACACTTCCCCTTCAAGCTGGAGAGTATATATCTATAACTCCCAACTTGTTACAAATAGAGTCGATGACAGTCTTTGGTAAAGCTTTGGTGAAGATATCGGTAAGTTGACTACTAGAAGGAACAAACAGAGTGGTGATTTATCAGTCATTATAGGACAAAGAAGTTGCTAGAGCAAAAATTTGGGAAGCGAGAGAAGCTAGTCGAGTTTGGATGGGCTGAGGGAGCTGAGAGGCTTTGCCAAGGGCAATGAGAGGCTGAGCCGAGAAGGTCGAGAGGTGCCGAATGAGTTGAAAGGCTTTGCCGAGAGGCACCGAAAAGGGGAGGACCAAGAAAGAGAAACTATGGTTTAGGATATTAAGATTTATAGTCACAACTTACAAGTAAATAAAGAAACTATCCTAAGTTAGTTCCTACAATCAATACATTAATCAATCAATCTAGTGCCTAAATTAAGTTACATATTAAGCTCAATCTAATATTTATAACAATAACCATCAAAATCATTAAAGGATGTGGGTGAGGTTTGTTGTAAATCCTACTGGTTTAATGGCTTCTAGATAATCCATATGAAGAAGCTGATTTCTTCATAGATTTTCGAAGGATCTTACGGAAGTCGTTTGAGATTTAATCATTGATATTAATTATTATTAAGAGCCTGGGGCTTGGCACTGCCATGGTTAATCTTAAGCTTAAATGCATCTGAAAGTAACACCCCCTTGGAAAGTATCAAGTGACGTTGCTAGAATCTTGTTTGGTATATATTATTATCGATTTCAGCTGCCTTCTTTCTCAGAATTGTTCTAGTCATTTAGACATTCATTATATAACAATAAAAAAATGTATGCTGGCCACTTGACTGTGTTTGGAATAGAATCTTGTCGATCTCTCTTTTATTTTTTATTTCTTTTTGGGTGCCCTTGTCATGTTTGGAATAGAAATTGTAATGCCTTTTAGTAACATGTGCCTTTTGTTGTCTTGAGAACTCAATTTTAGGTGCATGAGATGCATTTGCTTGAGCATTGTGGACTTGCTTGAAATTTGGTAGCTTATCCCAGATCTTGTTTCTTTAAACATGATATAGGTTTCCCCTATGAGGAAAAACAACCATTGCATATTACTCTTTGATTACTGATCATGTTGTCAGGATTCTAAGTTCTAAAATCAATACTGTGTCAGCTTTACATATATGATTTTTTCCCTTCAATTCTTGCTAGTGTCTCAAGTTCAAGTCGGACCAGGCGCAGGATGCTAAGAAGATGGAGAAGCTCAACAATATATTCTTTACTTTGATGGCTCGTGGTCCTGAAGGTATGTTTTTTTAATCTTATTCCTAAAGTTCTATTGACACATTTGGACTTCCCATGGAAATGGAATCATACTTTGTTTCCAAAGTATTCGAAGGCATCAATTCCTCTTTTAGAATCAGAAGTCATCATTATGGAGCATGTTACCCCAGGATGATGATGAAAAATGAAGTTGCATCAGTATGAAATTTGGACACAACTTATTCATGCAACTGAGATGAACATATTATAATTTATACATGCTACAAAAGCATAAACAACTCATTTGGAGAACTTCATGACCCTGGGTCCAGCTCCTCTCCAGTCCAAGGGTAGACTGGAGATCTCCATTCTTTATAATAAGAACCTAAGACGTCATATTTTTTTAAGATTGTATGAATGAGATCATGTCCATGGCTTTAATGAGTTTGATATCTTAAATATGATGATGTTTCCTCAATTACCGCTGCTGGCAGCGTTAAACATTTGAATCTCACTCTCTCGGTCTCTCTCAGTTCATAACTATCTCCCCCATCATATTTTTAAATGCAATTCTCTCGTTGTATTTAAGTTTCATCTAATTAACAGCAATTGCGTAAAATTAGTTATTTTCAAGCAAGATATAGGAACTTTTTATCCAAGTTGTTTGCATGAATTCAATAATCACAACAATCATTTGTTGGATTTCTCCATCAAGTGTTAGCTTGAATGGTATCAAAAAGGGTTCTGTGGTCATTGCCTATGTGTGAAAAGGGGGTAGGGCAATGGTAGTGGTTGCTTAATCATGAGAGTAGATGAAATCATGAAAATGATTGAGGTGATGGCTGTGTGGCCAGATAAAAGCAGTGTAACTAAGGATGACAGCTATGGCCTTCACTGGAGCTTTTAATACAAGCTGTAGCTCCAATGGTGATGTTTAGTTCCATCCATTTTGGTCATATTTAGTACAAAATTCAATGAAAGTGAAAGAAACAAACAAAAAATTAATGAGGAAAAAAAAAAAAAAAACAGAGAGAGGAGTGGGAATATGAGTTGCTGATAAAGAATGGGTCATCAGCCCTGAAAGGCAGGTCATGGGTGCTATTCAAAGAATTCTCAGAATGGCCTCCCTGTTTGATTAATTAAAGTTGTTAGAAAATAAAGTAAGATAATCAAGAAAAGTAAAGAGAGGCATAACCATCCATGACGGAGGGTTCTGTCACAAATATAAATAGCTAGGTCCTTCAATCTCACAAAAGTTCAACCCCAAAATGTTGAACAAAAAGTGTTCTTCATTATCGTTAATGTCACACAGCAATTGTAATCGTAGATCTGAAGTAGCGACATGATTGAGTCTTATTATAAAGAATGGAGATCTCCGGTCTATCCTAGGAAATGAGAGGAGCCAGATCCCATGACCCTTAATGGAATGTCTCAGTTTCCATTGGATGTCCTAGGAGGCTGGACCCCCTTGTAGAGAAGTTTTTCTCATGTCAAGCATCAGCTTCTATCTGAAGCTGTAGATTGGTTCTCCTGCAGACCATTTTTCTGAACATTTATTATTGGTCCTTTGTGTTGTTGATTTTGTTTTTGTTTTTTTTTTCTTGCTCTGATGAATGTCCCTTTTCTTCTCTGTTTCTGCAGTGGATACATCAGAAGTAGCTGGAAAGGAGCAGATGGAACAACCAGCCAAGAAAGGGCGAGGAAGGAAGCAATAATGTTGCTGAATGCTCAAGAAATAGTTTTTCGGACAAATATCACAGGACCCTCAAGCCATTTGATTGTGAGTTGCTGTGGATTTGTTCACCAACTTCAATACCTTTTTTGTTGAATCATTTTAAGTTTTCTGGGTAGTCAATTTTCAAGAGATGCCGTTTTCCGCTGTCACTTTAAGAGATGTCGAAATTCGAAATCCCCTTTGGCGACCCCTTTTCCTTTTGAAAGGCATTTCGTTCCCATCGATGCCAAGATAAGGGGAGACATCCTTTCTCAATAAACATGTACGTTATATCTGGTCGGATCCCGAGGCAGCTCTTTGCTTTGATTTGCTTTTTTGCGCCATACAAATGGTAAAGTGTTTATTTGCATGTGCCTTCAAAAGGTAAAAAATAAAAAAGTTTTCCTTTCCTCACTCTCAAAAAATAAACAAATGATTGATAAGGTAAAAGGTTAATTACACTTGCATAATTTAAAATAAAAGCACTGGGAAAAAATATTCTTTAATCCTGGAGATGAAACTTACCAGTAGTTTGCCCATGTGTCCGGAATGTGAAAAGAGCAAATTTGCGAAGAAATGCTGTTTTTTGCTTCTTGATTTGTGGGCAAATACTGGTTTAGGGTTCGTTTGGACCGTGCAGGCAGAAGAGAAAATCCTGAGCCGGATCCGTGATTTTGGAGCCGAAGCTATTTGTAGTGGGGGCTAAAATTGCGTAATGTGGCCTGCTTTCTCTCACACCCGAGCCACCAAACGGCCTCTTAGTAGAAGTGCATTATTTCCTTTAAGAATGATACTACAGAATTGGCTTGAAATGATTATTATTTCAAATTAAAGTTGCAGCTGAGAAGATTTTAAACTTTCATGGTTGTAGGGATAAAGTCACTTCTTGTATTCTTGTAGGACAATTAGAATCAAGAATAGTTCTTTAGTCTTTAAGGTCAATTAAAATGGGAATTCATGAACACAAAGTTAGCTGTTACAAATATTCTTATATATTTACTTTATTGTTGCTTGCTAATCACAATGCACATTTTTTTAATGCTTTTAGAATAAAGGAAATCTTCCAATTACATTGTTCTTTTTGAAATAGCTTGTTGATTGGTTGAAAAAGAAGTTAAATTTTAGTAATTGTTTTTTTGACAATTTTTTTGGCTAGTGCAGTATCTCTTTGGCATTATTATTATTATTATTTTGTAATTGGAATCTTGAATTTTGAATTGAGAGATGTGAACTAAAAAGTATCGATACAGAACACGGATACAATACGACATGGATATTTAGACATGTTATTTTTTTAAAAAAAAAAAGATATGAGCACGATGAATATATATAATTTTTTTATATTTTTTATATGACAATATGATAAAATTTTGATATTATTTTAATTAAAATTAGCATAAAATATATAAATTAAAAAAATATTATTAAGATATAGTAAAATAACAAAGTCATTAAATAAAAATTAAAGAACTTTTTTATTTAATTATTAATATTCATGATTCAAGTGTTCGAACATGTGTTCGAAAAGTGTCTGAGAGTGTTGATATTCGATACGTATTTGATATGGATACATGAGTTAAAATAGAGTGTTCGTGTTTCATTGGATATGAACAAATGATATTTTTTAAAATTTGTAATCATATGAAATCATGAATTTTTACTTTTGCTAAATGTTATTGTATTCGCATTAAGTTGTATATTAGTTGTAATTAGATTTATTGGAAAATGTATATGAAGTACGATAATAATGTGAATGAAATCAAAATGAACATATCTTTTCACAATCTTTATAATTATTAGGAAGGGAATACCATAATGATTTCATGAGATTTGAGTATTATTACTTTCACCAACCACATTGTAATTTATCATTAATTAAATATCAAATCATATGATTAGCATAAATTCATGATGAATGTACTCTAATCTTGTCAAGTAAAGGTGTCCAATCCATTGTTAAAAAACTAAATTAGACGACTCAGTCGCTTATTTTCAATTTATAACTATTTTTTTTATTAATCAAAAGAATTCTTAAGACACTCCACGCTATTATTTAATTTGATAAGATAATTTTTTATAATTTTTTTTCAATATTTTTGAATTTACAAAAAAATATTTATTATAATTTTAAAAAATAATAAAATTTTAAAAATATCATCACATTACATCAAATAATAAGTAATGAGTTATCTAAATAATTTCTCAAAAAAAGTTAGGCCTAATTTTAGATTAATTATTTTTCAAACTCAACGTCAAAATTGATAATCCAAACAAAAAAAAAAAAACCCACACATGAAGAAAGAGCAATGAGGCGTGTTTGGTTGAGGTCAACGGCATTTCTACCTAATGGGGCCAAGGGGGGGGGGGGCGCGTCAGTCGCCGACCCAACAGTGTCAACCCTACAAAACCAACCCTCCCGGCACGCCTTTAAAACAACAGGTTGCAACGTTTTCACGGTCAAAACCTCGGTCTACGTGTCGACTTTTAACCAAAGTATTTTACACGTGGCACTTTGTAACTCGTTGTGTTTTACAACGGCTATATATGGGGATGCTCTCTCGAGTCCAGGTCTGGGCCCCACTTTTGGCGGACATTTTGATAAGCTGCCAAAGCAAAGTGAAAAAAAAGAGCAACAATTAGCACTCAAGTTTTTCCTACTTTCGCTCACTTTTTGCTTTTTGGGCTCTTAATTAAGGATGCCATAATTAATCAATTAACCATTGACTTTGTTTTTCTTTTTGCCTTTTTCTATGGAACGGTGTCGTTTGTTTTAATTAAAAATCACAAATGGACCTTCCATAATGCCTTTGTGATTTTTATGTAAGCTCTCCTTTTTTTTTTCATCATAAAGTTTTACTTAAAATGAAAGAAATAATATTACTAAGAAATAAGAACTCGTTTGTGTAATGAGCTTTATATTTAATATATATATATATATTTAAAAAATTTATTTAGGATATTGTTATTATAAATTATAACTTATATGGAGATGGATATTTTAATTATTGACTTAGTTGAAGCATTGAATTTTTATTTATTTACTTATTGTATCATTAATTCGTAGACAAAAAAATAAAAATGTATTGTAAGCTCAATCTTATAGTATTACTAGTTTTATTTATTATAATTACTTAATTCTTAAATAAAATCAATTTCAAAAAACTAAAGAATAAGACTTAAAATGCTTATTTACATATGGGGATTACAATTTATCCTGTCTCACTTCACCTCTAATTGAGTGGGTATAGGATACTTATAAATGAGATCAAAGTCGGAGTCAGGATACGACTTTTAAAATTTTGAACGGTTCAGGGAGACGGTCACTATATAACACTATATTTATAAATAAATCACCTTATAAAAAATTAGTTTTAATATTTTTCACATCACACTCATATTATTTTTTATTATATTGATTATTTTGATAATAAAATTTTAATTTATCTACTAAAATAAAAATTTGAACTAACTTAAGAAAAAAAATCGGAGTGGGACGGGGTCGAAAAATGTAAACAGAGTCAGAGTTGGGATAAACTTTTAAACTGGACGGGATAAAATCGAGAATAGGAATAATAAACAAGGTTAGAGTTAGGGAAATGACACCTTTTTCCATTGCCATTCCTATTCGCATATGTAAATTAACTCTTGATAACACTATCCTAAAAATAAAATTAATCAATTATCTTTATAATGAAAAATAATCATTAAATTCATGTTTAATCAAAGGCACAATCCACTTTTAATTATTATTTAAATTTTTGACAAATATGACATTTACTAAAATCGTCACGATATTATTTTTATATTTAAAATTTATCAAAAATTATTTAACTGTTTACTTGATAGTGTTAATTGGTGCAACACTGTCAAGTCTACAAATAAACAACTTTAGGTAAACAAACATTACTCTAAAATCATGACATACATACATACATATATATATATAATGTTGGGTTAAGTCTTTACTCAAAATCTTAATTAACTAATAATTAACAAAAGACAAGACCTACTTCAGCTGCAACTAGTAAAAGTTGTGTGGAAATAGTAAAATTAAGATAAAAATAAAGCCGGAAAAGGGAATGACAACTCTAACGTGGGACCCACCTTGAAATCTGTGACACACGGCATTTTTTTTATATTCTTTTTGGTAAATACGACGGCAGTTTCGCTCCCGAGCTCCTCTGGTGCGCAGGTTATTTAAATCCGCTCCCCTCTCTCTCTTGAAGTTTTGGTAGTTTCTCTCTCTAAATTAAATATTAAAAGATTGTATCTTGTATTCTTCCGGTTCGGTCGTGTGAATTCTTTGACGAACCAGAGTCTTCTCTTTCATACCTTTCAATCTCACACCTCTGAAGATTGAAGAATTTTAGGGTTTGGCAGCACAAAATTCCAACAAAGGTCTGTTCTTTGCTGGTCTTGTTATTTGTTTGCTTTATATGTCTCGTTTTGCTTCAATGGAATTTGTGTTTGCATGTTAATCTCGTTCTGAGTTTGTCTTCTTTGATTGATTTTCACATACCCAGTTCAATCTGATCTTTTGGGTATTCGTCTGATTAAAGGATTAACCCTTGATTAGTTGAAATTCTTGGGATTTCAATTAAGAAACCCTATCTGGGTATTTGTTTTTTCAAAATGGGTCTTTAATTAATTTTGTTTCTCTTTTATCTGTTTATGGATGATTCAAGATCTATTAAATTATTAGATTTTAGAGATTTATAAAGTTTTTATGGCGTTTTTTGGTTTGGGTCTCTTGGGTTTTGGGAATTAAGGTGTTTTTATTTTTATTTTTTGGGTGGGGGCGTGTTTGGGGTTGAGGGGTGAGATGGAGGGAGTTGAACAAGCTAACAAAGCAGCAGTAGAGTGTAGCCATAGAGTTCTTAGTCTGTTATCTCAACCCCAAGATCAGATTCAGTTTGGGAATTTAATGGTGGAAACTGGGGAGGCTGTATTTAGGTTCAAGAAAGTTGTTTCTCTTCTTAATACTGGTTTGGGTCATGCAAGAGTAAGAAAGCTGAAGAATATTCAAACCCCCTTTCCGCAAAGCATCCTTACAGACAACCCGGTGTGTAAAACAGATCATCAACCCAGGCCTCTTCATCTTCTTCAGACTAATTTTCTTGAAAACTCAATTCAAGAAATAGGTTCAAATGTCCAAAGTTCTCTTACTTTGGGAAACCCATCATTGGAAATGAGTTCAAATGGGAAAAACCCGCTTCAACTTGCCCAGCAAACACCACAAACAAACTATCATTACTTCGTCCAGCTGCAGCAACAACAGATGAAACAGCAAGCAGAAATGATTTACCGCCGGAGCAATAGTGGCATTAATCTGAATTTTGATAGCTCTACGTGCACACCCACCATGTCATCCACTAGGTCTTTTATCTCTTCATTGAGTATTGATGGGAGTGTGGCTAATTTGGATGGAAATTCCTTCCATTTAATTGGTGCGGCTCGCTCTTCAGATCAGAATTCACACCAGCACAAGCGGAGGTGCTCTGGAAAGGGAGATGATGGAAGTGTGAAATGTGGAAGCAGTGGTAGATGCCATTGCTCCAAAAAGAGGTTAATTTTTATTTCTGCACTTTTTACTTTCAATTTATTGTGCTCCTTGCTATTAATAGCTTGGAGTTTTTTCTTTTTTCCTTTCATTATTTCAACAGGAAGCATAGAGTGAAGAGATCAATCAAGGTTCCTGCCATCAGTAACAAGCTTGCGGATATCCCTCCTGATGAGTATTCATGGAGGAAGTATGGGCAGAAGCCAATCAAGGGTTCTCCTCACCCCAGGTACATACAATTTCTGCTTTATTACATGTAGCTTGGTAGAAGCAATGCTTACGATTGCCATGGATTATTTTGAGATGTAATTTTCTTTATTTCTTTTTTACATTGAATTTCCTTTTTTAGCTGTAATTTACTGTTTGGTATGTGTTCTGGTTCTTCAAATTTAGTATCAGAATAATAGATGTGTTATATGGGCAGAAGCCAAACAAGGGTTCTCTTCATCATAGGTACATTCAATTTCTGCTTTATTACATGTAGCTTGGTAGAAGCAATGCTTACAGCTGCCATGAATTATTTTGAGATGTAATTTTCTTTCTTTTAAAAAAAAATGAATTTCCTTTTTAGCTGTAATTTACTGTTTGGTATGTGTTCTGTCTGGATCTTCAAATTTAGTATAAGAATAATAGATGTGTTTTTCTTTTCCTTAATGCCAATTCTGTCATTTTTGTTTTTAATTTTTCTTTCTGTTTCTAGATTTTACATTGCAATGGAAGGTAACTCTATAATGGGAAAAACTATCCATTTATGTTTTTAGAAAATTAAATTTGTGCTCTTTTGCAAGTTGATGTGTTTGGACAGTGCAAATTACAAACTCAAACCATAATTGTTTTGTGGAATGTACAATGTATAACCCTTTTGTTGGAAAAAAGAAAATGCAAAAATAGACTGCATATTTGCTATGATGTTTGTTAGACATAGTAATAAAAAGATTAGTGTTAGATTTAGATGTTTTGCGCTCATGGTATATATGGTTGGTGAAAAGATGGAGTAGAAGTATTTTATATGTTGCAACCATCAGTCATACTCCTATTGTGTTTAAGATTTTGAAATTTTTAGATGTGTCTTTTGGGAGCCAAATGGTGGGTCAAGGTAACAGTAGAAAGAACATCCTTGCTCTCC
Source organism: Nyssa sinensis (assembly GCA_008638375.1). Classification (NCBI taxonomy): domain Eukaryota; kingdom Viridiplantae; phylum Streptophyta; class Magnoliopsida; order Cornales; family Nyssaceae; genus Nyssa; species Nyssa sinensis. The sequence continues at coordinate 3,910,444 of CM018034.1, forward strand.
CCTTTTCTTTATCAAAGATGTTTTTGAATTGTCATTTCTCAATTATTATGTTGATTTGTAGCTTATTTAATTACTCCATTGTAACATTTAAGGAATCCTCCAAACTTGAAGTTGAAATTTGAGGAAATTAATTCAACTAAGAAGTCCTTCTTGGGTTTGTCCAGGGGTTACTATAAATGTAGCAGCATGAGAGGTTGCCCGGCAAGGAAACATGTGGAGAGGTGCTTGGAAGAGCCCTCAATGCTTATCGTAACTTACGAAGGGGAGCATAACCACCCCAGGTTACCATCACAATCAGCAAACACATGAAACCTTGTGGAGAGCTTCGCCAAGGTCATCACTTCAAGTCTCCTCATGTTCAATCCTTCAAAACTTTATTTATGAATTCGCTTGAGTTGCTCCTGTACATATTGTGCATGGTTTATGCTCGAGGCTCATACGGAGCAATTTCTGATTTTGGAGGGCTGGCTTCTGTGCCTTAAAGGTAGTGGAAAGACAGGCATGTAGACTGCAGGAAGATTGGACAATTCCATGGAATTGGGGATGTCTGATTGTAAGAACAATCCCTCATCTTATATGACAATCTTTTTCTTTCTCAACAGTAAAGTTCTTTTTGCATGAATGGTTTACCTTTCTTGTAGAAAAGTTTGTTTTGATTGACTATAATTTGTCTCGTCTTTTTGATGTGGGATTTAAGTCTTTATCACATTTTGCAAGAATAAACGAAATCCTGAAATCCTTCCGATTTTAAAACAGCTTGAAAGTGAAATGAAAATTTTGAAGTCCTGCAAATTTTATTAGGACTTGAAATCATGATTTGATTTAGTTGCTTCATCTGTGTAATAATTTTTATTATCATCATTTTCCAAATATCTTGTCTCATGAGTTGGGAAGGGATGAATGCCTTCTTTTTCTTTGCTCAAAATTATGTTGCTGGAAGTGGAATGGCTGTGAAACTAAAGCTGTTAGTCCAAAACTGATTGTGCCTTCTTGGCTTGAATCTTTTATGACCCTTTATGTTTATGTTTATGTTTATGTTTATTCCTGTTTCTACTTCTGTTTGTGTGTGTGTGTGTTTTGTGGGTCTTGAAGGGAAGAAATTATACAAGTTATCCTGGCTAAAGGAAGACTACAATACATTTGACTTACAAAACTGTACCAACATGGGCAAATCATTTTTGATATCTAGTTTCATCCTTCAATATTTTTTTTCATTATTATTATTATTTTGAGATGTGAACTTCTATTGTTATTATTATTATGATTATTATTATGGTAATGCTATTACAAACTCGTTTTTACGTGCAAATAAGACTCTTATTCATTTGATATTTTAGGAATTAAAGTTTTATTTATTACCACCACTTTAATCTATGAATACACATCAATCCTTAAAACATCTAATGTGATGCCAGTAGAACCAATTTGTTTCAGGGTGTTGGTACCTCTTACCATTTTCACTCTTCGGTTGTGTGGGGAAATTTGAATTCTGATGTAATAAAAAACTTTTTCTTTTGTTATGTCATGTGTGGCAAATAAAGGAAACAAATCTCGTAGAGTAATATGATGAAATGATAATCCAAGTGTGGAATATGCTTGTCCCAAAAAATTGACTGAAAATCTTGGACATTTTAGTGCTTAAAGGATTACTTCCATTTCTCAGATGGGACAAGCACAAGTAAATGGTATTTGACAAGTTCCGTCATTTCTTTTTTAGTTATACAATTCACAAGTAAATGGTATTTGACAAGTTCCGCCATTTCTTTTTTAGTTATACAATTCACTTTTGTTATACAATTAAGATTATCATATCTAAACGTATTTTCGTGTTTTAAAATTAAAAAACTGTTTTTGAAAATATAAATAAACAAAGTCCTAAGGGTGTTATATATATATATATATATATATATATATATAACCCTTTTAAATAAAAAAATTCCTTTTTATAGTTTGACTTTGCTCGGGTTTTAAATATTCTTTGAAAACATATGCAAATTAAAAAATTCTGATTTTTGATTTTTTCTAAACAATTTCTTCTATGATTGTCTCAAGTAAACAAATGTTTCAAATAAGCCCATCATCTTTTAAAGTTAATCTTGCACAACAAGTACATGCATGTTTGGTTGGGCGATTTGCATTTGTGAAAGATGTATTTCGGAATCTAAATTGGGCTTCTTTTATATTCAGATGTTTGTTTTGACATTTTTGAAACACACGTTTGAGCATTTCTAATTTTAGGTCCAAACATCCGTTTCAAAAAATGCAGATCTAAATAATACAATATTATTTAAGTTTGTTTCACATAATACAATGAAAAACTTTTTTCAAATTGTTGTTTCGAAAATATTTATTTTTTATTTATATAATACATTCAACACTTTTAATTATTCATCTAAATAATATAATATCATTTAAGTTTGTTTCATATACATTCATTTAAATACTCACGCAACATAGATTCCTACAAAAATTTTGTAGGGTAAGTTTTTTAATATAGAATATGTCTAGTTGTATTTGACTTATTTGTCAACTTTTTCACTATCATCCAAACCACCACGGTGTCAGGGATTCGAATCCCTCCTCGCCCACAATGGACCAAAAGGGGTCATTTCATATTTCCTTTATTAATAGATGAAGTCTTTTTCTAAGAAAAAATCTACACAAAATTGTTTGTTAGTGGCTAAATAGTATCCCATGCCTATTTAATAATAATAGATGTTTGTTATGACTTTTTTGGTCCGACTTATTGTTATTGTCATTGACCCAAAAAAAAAAAAAAGGATTTAAATATATTCGAATCACAAAAAGATTTCACAATGTTCTTGTGATCACATATCATTGTTGATTTTAATATATTCAAATTACCAGAATCCTCTCCCAATAATCCTAAAAGATGATTGACCATCTAAATGCCTCAGTTGTCACCACAAGATCAAGGGTATTTCATATTTAGGCACGAAGGTGAATCTTTCTTCTTCTTTCCTTTTTCTATTTTGTGTTCTATATTTTAATTAATTAGTACCGATAATATAAAAAAGAGGGGCTTTTCTGTCAATTTGTAAAAAAAAAATTGATCATACGAAAAATATTACTCTCTTCATTCTATTTTCAGAGTCTTTTATCACTATTCATTTTAAGAATTTTATTTGAAAGTTAACACACTTTTAAGTTATAAATTTTTAAAACTACCCTTTATTACATCTAATGTGAATATGATTTATAATTAAATAAGGACAATATAAAAAGTTTAAATAATTTTAAAATAATAAAACGATACTTTCAAAAATATTAGAATGTTCAAAAAGGACTTATCATTGTGAAACGGAGGGAAGTATAATTTGTTAATAAAAAAAATAGTGTTATTTTAAAAAAATAATTTTATAATCGTCAAAAATCTGTATAATTTACCCTTTAAAATGTTAAAAATAAAACAAGTGAAATCCATTCACCATAAACGTAAATAAATCTCATTTGTGTAAGAGAATAAAATAGAAAATAGAAAGATTAGGATTAGTCTCGATAAAAATAAAAATAGTGTTTCATATTTCATCATTTTTATTTTATCACTCGTATAAATGGATGAGACTCACAGTAAAATAAAATAAAATACAACTTGATTGGTTTGGTCCTGGGTGCAGCAGGCTAATGAGAGCAAGAGGCCTACGCAATCTCCTAATGCTTAATGTCTCGGGTGCCTGGATGGATGAATAAATTTTTCATGGTAAGAGTAAAAATTGTCGTTTCATGCTTCCGTACTTGCTTATTTTGGAGTATGTATGTATTGTGTGTGTGTGTGTATATATATATATATTTATTGTAGCCTACATTTTGCTTAGATTTAAATGCATCCAATAATTGTGTGGCATAATTCAGGTTTGCTACCAAGTGTTCATAGGGAAATATAACAAAATATAAGGGTACATTTGGAAAAGAAGTTCAAAACCATCAAGCTAACTGTGTTCCACCGGAGACTTCTCAAACAAGGAACAAAAATGACTATCAGCGGCCGCTCAAAACAGCGGCGCCGGGAGATTCAGATCAAACAAAAACGGCTTCTTCTCTGCTCTCATCTTCTTCTCTGGCTCATTCACCACCCTACCTACAGTGTCAAGTTTATTTCCCGAATATTCTGACCGCGTCGGTACATTCGCCTCCGGGGACACAAGAGAAGTAAAAAAACTCCGACCACCGTCGGTGGAAGGAAAAATTGCTGTCGCGTACCAATGCGACAGCGGCGGAGAGAAAACTTTGGGATTGACAACCGGCACTGCTGTCGCCGCCGGAGTCCACGTGGCGGTGACGCTACCATAACCGAAATTAGTCTTTGCTTTCGGTCCACGGAGGATCATAGCAGCCTCGTCGTAGGCACGGGCGGCCTCCTCCGCCGTGTCGAATGTGCCAAGCCACCGTCGAGTCTTCTTCAACGGATCACGAATCTCCGCCGCATATCGTCCCCACGGGCGCTTCCGCACGCCCCGAAAGTGCGATTCCTTCCCCGCCGCCGGGACCGGCGGAGGATCTTTCTGTGGACCACCCGTGGCGTTCCTGCAGTGGTGCAGAGTTTCGACTGGCCATTAGTGTAAGAGATTGTGAACGGCAAAGAAGACGAGGTGAGAAAAAGTAGCGACAGGGTTTGGATATATATAGCTGGGTCCGGGTCGGTTCTGTCTTCCGAGAGAGAAAGGATTCTTAGCCGCTATGCGAACATTGGACGTCAGTGATACATAAATAAAATATGTGTTGTATTATATTTTATTTATTTATTCAAATATATTGTATTAAAATTAATAAATGATTTTTCTTTTTCTTTTTTTAAACGTGGACAACTTTGAGATTTTGATTTTCTTTCAAAAATAATGTTATGCTCTTGTGAAATATGTGTGTTTTAATCATTGATGATGTAAAACTTAGAGATAAAATAATTAAATAATAAAAATTAATTTCTAAATAATGTCAAACATACTTGTTAAAACAATGCTAAATAAAAAATAAATGCAATTAACAAATCGAAATGATAATTAAATTAAATTCATGCAAAAATTATTAATAAATAATATGATGTGCTATTATTTCTAATTAATTTATTATTTCAAACTCAATAATAGTATTGAAAAAGATATGCTTATAAATGCAATGCTTTCAGAAATAACATACTACTATTAGTGCTATTTGCCCTTTTGCTAAACAAAATTCTCAGAATTTTAATATTATTAATCCCATAAATTAAAGTTACTAATAATTAATTAAAAGTAATAAGAAAGTTAATTAAATGCATAGAAGAAAAATTTATAATATGTTTCTTAGAACTTAAGATTTTATAAAATATTTTACAAACTAAATAATAATAAATAATTAGAGATAATTACGCCAATTTTTTTGATTTAATTTTCTATCAATTATGCTGATAAATTATTAGTGTAATTATCTCTAATTATTTATTAATATAATTATTTATTGTACAAAATAAATCTTTTTCTTGTACAAAATTTGTTTTAAAATCTTAATTATTTATTTTTATAATTATCATATATTATGAAAATTATGGATATAATTATTTAAAAAATAAATAAATTTTTCTTCTTTATTAAGTAATTTTGACAGTAAAATAACAACGTTATATCAAAAATTATAAAAAAAAAAATGATAATCTATAAAACTATACTAAAATTATGGAATTACTGCAAAAGTGACCGACCGAAAGTTTGTCGTACGTTTCTGTAGCAAGCAACAGTTTAGTGACACGTGTCGTGTAAGCATGTTCAAATGGCGGCGCACGGTAGGCAAAAGTCGTGCGGCAGTGGGGGTCAAGCGCAAATGGACAGCAAGTGTGTGGTTTGTTTCGTTTGTTGAACAAAGTAGGGCACGTGGATCTGTGCGCCGGCAGTTAAGCTTGCTTAACTTTGTGCGACTGTGGGGCCCACTCTGTTTTCACAGAATAAAACAAAATTCTGACTGAACCATTTAATTATTATGACCACTATTCCCAGTTCGACTTTTAGCTAAAGCCCAGCCCAGCTATAAACATCACTCAGAACGCAGTTCACGACGTGAAGGCGTGCGCTCCTGACCAATCATCAATCGCCACTCGCCTAACCTTTGACAGATTCAGTACCAATGCGCTGGGGTTGGGACCAACCCGGTGGAAATGGCGCTCTCAATCGTAGGTGACGCAAAAATGCATAATAATTATAATTATTATTATTGTCCCCTAACTATTAAAATAAATTTTGAAGAGGGCTGCTAATTTTATATATTATTAAAATATTAAATATATATTTTAAAATATATATTAAAATAAAGTAATATAAATAAATAATAAAATATGAATATAACATATTAAATAATATATTATTATACCTTATAAATTAATATTGAACAAAAAAATCTAATATTATAAGATCACTTCTTATTTCAATTTCTAAATAATAGTTAAAAAGTATCAAATTTATTATTAAAATTAAAGTTAAATATTACATAAGTATAATAATAAAAAAATAAATATATTTAATGAATATATTAAATATATTTTAAATATCATTCATGAAGATAAATCATATAAAATTATGATTATTAAATTATTATTTTAGAATTATTTATAAACCAACCGATTGACTGGATTAATCATAAAACTGGCCGAATTAATCAGTTCACTTTCTTAAATGATTTAATAACAAAATTGAACCGGCCTGACTTTCAATTTACTCGATTGACCTATTAGACCGAGCTAAGTTTAATAACTGTGCTTGCAATGTTCAAAGCATTGCGATATCATTGACAACATAATTATCAAACTTTTTTTTATAAATTTTGAACGGCGTTTTTAAAAATTATATATTGGGTAAAAGAGAGATGCACATTTCTTATGTAACTAAAACTAGAAACTTGTGATTAACATAATTATTTATTGTTGAAACTTTACAAATAAGTTTCAGAAAAATCTTATCACATTATTTAAAAATAAAAAGTACTTTTCGAAATCAAAATTTAATAATGTAAAATTATTTCTTTTTGAATAAAATCAGATTGTTTGATAATATGTATTCGAAGGTTTTTTTAATGTAACCTTTTTTTTGGGAGACTGAAAGAATTGTTTTGTAATTATAGATAATATGTTCAATTATACTCATAATAACGAAAGTATCGTGTAATCATGTGTATTGATACGGAACTTTTATTTATAAATTTATTTTTTTATTTTACCGAAAAAAAGGGGAAGGGACTTTATGTTGATGATTACCGAATTTTAAAATGAACAATATATGGCTTGTTTGGACCATCATAGCCACAATATTCACACTTTAAAGTGGGAAATGAAGGTGCAAGGTGTATATGGAAGCAACTAAAGGAACAATTGTGATCTGTGAAACTTGACGCTATTTGAAAGTAGCATTTATTGCGAAACCCGGCCGCGTAAGAATACGTGTTTTGGTAATATTATGGTCAAACGGTCATAAAGCATGATTTTGATGACAAAAAAAAATAGCAGCTTGTCACGGCCTTAGACTCAATCGAAGCCAACCGTGCGGCCTTAGCTCACCACCTCGCCTCGTAGGAACTAAGTCAGCCTAAACCCTCACAAAGAAGACACTCGCTAGGCAACAAGTAGGACACTTAGAGAAATATCACACTATTGAAAGAATGCTTGCTCTTGTATTGCTCTTGAATGTTGTTGTGAATGTTGTATTCTTGTATATGTTGTTGTGTATGTTCTTGTATATCGTATATTGTTGTATGGTACAAATGAGAGTCCCTCACCCTTTTATAGGCGATGAGGGATTATTCTAGAACTTCTAGAATATTCTACTATTTACAAGGAAATTCTATGAATCTAGAATAATCTATACAACTCTAGGAAGGTCAAGGAATAACCTAGGAATCTCTAGAATCTTCCGTAACATTCCATAAGGTTCTAGGCTCTTCCATAAACCTCCTGAGATTTCCAATTCCTTCCTTTAGATTAGTATAAAAGGTAGAACATGCGGGGCGTGACATTCTCCCCCTACCTAATCTGGCGGCGTCCTCGTCGCATGCTCCACGTACTGTCGCACTTTCGTTGGAAACTGCCAAAGATTTTCAGCATCTTCCCAAGTAGCCTCGCTCTCGGGCAGTCCTTTCCACTTGACCAAAAAGTGCACACCGGGCTGGGTACTTCGAAGCCGAACCATCTTGTGCCCAAGTATGCAGTCCACATCCTTGTCATAGCTCACAGTCATTGTTGGGGGTGCCCTGTTTGAAATACACCGCTCCAAGTCTTCCTTATCCCCATAGTAAGGCTTTAACATGCTTACATGAAAGACTGGATGGATCTTCAATGCCGGTGGGATGTCTGGCTTGTAGGACACCTTGCCTACTCTGGCAATGACTGCAAAGGGGCCTTCATACTTACGGATGAGGCCCTTATGTACCTTCCGGAAGACCTTGAACTGTTGAGGGAGGAGTTTCATCATCACCATATCTCCTACCCTATATTCCGCTGGTCGTCTCTTCCTGGTCAGCAAACTTTTTCATCTTCTTGGCGGCCTTGTCTAGGTAAGCTCGGGCCATGTCGGCCTGTTGCTTCCAAGACGTCGCCATCCTGGCCGCGCCTGGACTTCTATCCTCACTAACCATGACAGTGTGAGGTGTGAGGGGTTGTTGTCCCGTCACAATCTCAAACGGGCTCTTGTGTGTGGCTTCACTACGCTGCAAGTTGTATGATAACTGCGCCACATCAAGCAGCTGGGGCCAGTCCTTCTGATTGGCAGCCACAAAGTGCCTCAAATATAACTCCAACAATGCATTCACCCGTTCAGTTTGCCCATCTGTCTGAGGGTGAAAGCTGGTGGAAAAGCATAACTCCGTCCCAAGAAACTTAAACAACTCTGTCCACAGCTTGCCCGTAAAACGCGGATCTCTGTCACTTATGATGTTCAGCGGCAGCCCCCAATACTTAACCACGTTCTTGAAGAACAGCCGCTGCTGCTTCTTCTGCCGTGCAATCCTTCGAGGCTGGCACGAATGTCCCGTACTTGGAGAATCGATCTACCACCACCAAGATAGAACCAAACCCCCTACTTGTGGCAGAGCTGCGATGAAGTCTAAGCTGACACTCTCCCATGGGCGCTCAGGTACTGGTAGGGGCTCCAATAAGCCTGCTGGTAGCTGATTGCTCACTTTATCTTGCTGGCACACAAGACAAGTCTTGACATAAAGCTCCACTTCTGCCTTCATCTGTGGCCAGTAAAATGCTGCTTCCAGCAAAGCACATGTTCGCCGCTGCCCTGGATGTCCCGCCCACTTAGTGTCGTGGCACTCTTTCATAAGATTGCGCCGCAGGTTGCCCCACCTTGGCACATACACTCTCCTTCCTTGAGTGTATAGGAGTCCATCTTCCCACCAAAATTTCTTGGTCTTGCCCTCCTTGGCAAGACTTATGAGCTGCTGGGCCAAGGGGTCATGCTGCATACCTTCCCTTATGCTGTCCAAAATGTCCCCCTTGACCTGACTGATATTCCCAACAAATTCAGCCTTGTGGCTCAACGCATCAGCCACCACGTTGGATTTACCCGACTCCAACTTTATAACATGATCCACCTCCCTCCTTGGTGGAAGCTCTTTAGGCAACTCGGGTGGCATGACATCCTTATTCTCATCCAGCATCTCCCGAATAGCTGGTGGCAAAACTTCCTCCTTTGCCTCTTTGATGTCATCCACCTTCAAAACTGTGGGATATGTGGTCTCTCCCTTCTTGAGACCCTTAGCAACTTGCATTGCCGATAATGGGTTGGCTGGGTGGACTTTTGTAGTGGCAGGAACCATGCAAGGAGCTTTCTTCTCTAATATGCACACTGAATTGTAAGAAGGCATATGGATAGCATTTACCTTGCGAAGGAAGTCCATCCCAAGCACCATCTTGAAATCATCCATGGGTGCCATAGAAAAGTCTACCGTGCCTCTCCATGTACCAAGGCATAGCTCCACCCCTCGAGCCACGCCTAGAAGGGGTTTGGCATTTGTGTTGACACTCTTCAACCAACCTTCCCCTTGTGTTGTCCGTAGGCCCAACCTTTTGGCTTCCTCCTCCGTCACGAAGTTATGGGTGGCCCCCGTGTCCACTATAGCTTGTGCCATCTTGCCGTTGATTAAGGCCTCCACGTACATAAGCCCTTTGCTTCCGTCAGCTTGGGGCAAAGGTTTGGCCTTCAAAGCTGTTAACACCTGCAGTGATCCCATGCTGCTGGTGGGCTCTTGGCTTGCTGTTTCTTCCCTCTCTTGCACTAAGGCTGACAGCGAGCCAAGCTTTGGGCATTCCCGCATAAGATGGGGTCCCTTGCACACATAGCACCCTGACTTCGGCACAAAGCTGTTCTTCTTTTCCTCATAGGCCCTCTTGCCTTGAAGAAGCCTTGTGGTCCTTAGTCTCCTCCTTGTGCTGTTGTGGCTTGGAACTCCTGTCTCCCCCACCTTTGCTATGATTGCCCTTTGCAGTAACACTTGGTTTGGATGGTTCTCCCCTTGAGTAGTCATTAAGAGATTCGGCAACAGTGATGGCCTCATCAATGTCCTTCACGCCCCTTCTCTGCAACTCATTTTTGGCCCAATTTTGCAAGCCATCAATGAAGTAGAAGAGAAGATCATCACTGGCCATACTGGGAATTTGAAGCATGAGAGTTGTGAAATCCCGCACATAATCACTAATAGAGGTCTTTTGCTTCAACTCCCTCATCTTCTTCCTTGCTTCATAGATTACATTCTCGAGGTAGAACTAGCGCTTGAGCTCCCTCTTGAACTCTTCCCAAGTGTCAATATGGCATACCCCTTTCTCTATGTCGGTATGCTTGCGCCTCCACCACAAAGCAGCAATGTCAACTAAGAAAAGAGTAGCAATCCGTACCTTAGCTGCTTCCTCTTCTATCCTTACGCCTTCAAAATAGCGCTCCATCTGCCACAGGTAGTTCTCCACCTCTTGGGCATCCCGCTTGCCCGTGAACTCCTTTGGCTTTGGGACTTCCACCCTTGGAATGCTAGGCGGAGCAACCACCCCTCCGCTAGCTATGGCCTTTTTATAGATGGCCCAATCACGATTGGTCGCATCCAAGCTCTCTTTGAACTCTTCAAATTGAGCCTGAATGTTGGCAAGAGTCTCTAGGACTTTGTCAAGCCTTTGAGAATCCTTCGCCTGTAACACTTGAGTCTCTTGGAGGGTGGCCTTGACCTGCTCCATCTCGCCCATCATATAGCCCTCCAGCGCCTCAAGGTTGTGCTCCTGTCGGTCTAGGCGTTCCCCAATCTCGCCTACAACGTCCTCCATCATGGAAACTCGGCCTTCCAACACGGCCTGCTCCTCACGAACCCTGCTCTGTTCGCGAGTCTTTTTGCCTCCACGGCCTTGCTCCCTCCCCCTAGGAGCTTCAGCAACAGCAGCAACAACAGGGACATCCTCCGTAGTGCCTAACATGATGCCTTTCCCAACTGTGAGTAGTCTTCAACAAACCAGGCTCTGATACCACTTGTCACGGCCTTAGACTCAATCTAAGCCAACCGTGCGGCCTTAGCTCACCACCTCGCCTCGTAGGAACTAAGTTAGCCTAAACCCTCACAAAGAAGACACTCGCTAGGCAACAAGTAGGACACTTAGAGAGATATCACACTATTGAAAGAATGCTTGCTCTTGTATTGCTCTTGAATGTTGTTGTGAATGTTGTATTCTTGTATATGTTGTTGTGTATGTTCTTGTATATCGTATATTGTTGTATGGTACAAATGAGAGTCCCTCACCCTTTTATAGGCTAGGAGGGATTATTCTAGAACTTCTAAAATATTCTACTATTTACAAGGAAATTCTATGAATCTAGAATAATCTATACAACTCTAGGAAGGTCAAGGAATAACCTAGGAATCTCTAGAATCTTCCGTAACATTCCATAAGGTTCTAGGCTCTTCCATAAACCTCCTGAGATTTCCAATTCCTTCCTTTAGATTAGTATAAAAGGTAGAACATGCGGGGCGTGACAAGCTGCTTCCCAAATATCAAAAATACCAACCTAATGCTATCTTTTTCAAAAATGATATGCTTTCTAAATTCTTTTTCCAAATATAATTTTGGTTATAACTTAAGACGAGTAAAACAATTGTTCTAAACCCCATCTACAATGAAGGTCTTAAATTTTATATATATATATATATATATATATCTATCTATTATATAATTCTATTAAAAATAGAAATAAAAATTGTATAAAATTCTAAATCTTATAAAAAAAATAAAGGTCCCATATTTCTTAAATATCAAAGTCAACAAAAAAGTATACCAAATTTGTATAATTTTTATAATATATTGTCTATTATCATATACTAATATATGTATGGTAATGGATAAATGAAAAGTAGAGTTTTTTTTTTAAATTTTTTTTTTTAATAACTAGAGTTATGATTTAATTGAAATATTTTTTTTAAATAAATAAGGAAATAAAATATAGGTGAACCAAAAAAAAAAGGTGTGCAAAGAAACTTATTACAATACAGCACAATTTCAAAAATATATATTAAAAGAATGTGAACAAAAAAGAAGAAGAAAAATGGTAAGTATGTGGAGATCAAATTTGGAAAAAAAAATGTCATAAATAAAATAAATTTTATAATTTTAAAAAATAAGTTGTTAAAAAAACACAACCAGTACTTAATTTGATTGCAAAAAAAAGAATTAACTTATGTGTTATTTATTTTGATTTAAGCTTCAAATCTCGTGAACTAGCCCTGCCCAAACGATGATATTTCTATGACAGGATTACATTAATTACATAATTTAAAATATTATCAATCATCCAGTACCACATCAACACCATATCATTTGAAATAAAAATTTAATATACAACATTGCTCATTTTTTTTTTATTGCATTTTGGATCCCATAACCATTTCATGTTGACAATCAATTTTAGAAATTAGGGAGAAAAAAATAATTGTCTAAAGTGCATCATGGATCCGACCACTAGACGCTGCAGACTCTTTGCCGTAGATAAATGGAACACGAGCAGACCAATTGAAAACCAAAAATCATGTACACGTTATAACTGAAAAAAGAGAGAACATCAATGTCCAAGTGACAAATGGGTGTTAAAACACAGAAAATTCTTGGATGGAATTGGTAATTTGACAATAACAATGTTCTTTTAATAGTATTTTATCCTATGAGATATATGAATTATATCTTTTAATAAAACATAATACATATATGATTAAGTATCATTAAAAAAATACTTTTAACAAGTGATACCATACCTACCAAAACAAATCTACTCAAAACACGTATCTGGCGTCAAGAACTTTTAAGACGGATGGAGTACGTTAGAATGTACCATGTAGTCAACAAAATACGGCTATCCAGAGAGAGGAAATGAATTCACATCAGAAGGGAAACCCAAAGGAATTCAAATTTTGGAAAATAGTTGGAAGATTCGCGTGTGGATGAAAGGAAACAAGTACTTTTCCAACGGTCCAAATGAAAAACTATTAAGTGCCCGTGTCATGTATGGTCCACACGTTTCCCCTTTCAAATCTCGCACACCACTTCATTCTCTCCAACGACCCTGATGTTAGGAGAGTCTTGGGAAGGAGCCATCAAACAACATTATTATGTCCAATCAAGACGTAAGAAACACACTTTTCAATTCATTTAGCAAATAAGTAGTTAACGATAAAACTCGCTGGAATTTTCCTCATTCAGAGAACAGTTAACAAGGTTAACACGACAAGACAAAACAAAGAGAGAATACTAAGCTCAGTCATAATAGGCAAATGCAAAATCTCACTTGAGCGGAATGAACCTGGAGGAGTGGGTGGCACCAATACCAGGCCTGCCATGCTTTACAGGCTTGTAATAGATTGAGAATTCAGCTAGATAATGGCTAATCATTTCAGGCTTGATCTCAACCTGATTGAAGGTCTTGCCATTGTAAACCCCCGATAATGCTACCAATCATTTCAGGAACTATGATCATGTTGCGGAGGTGAGTCTTAACTGGCTCCGGTTTCTCACCAGGTGGGGGCCTCCCGTTTCTGTTCCATGCCAACATGACATTAATAATACAGCGACGACACTTTCTTTTATTTTTATGTGTGTGTGTTCAATTAGTATTTGTACTTTAGTTAAATATATTATTGATAGAATGATGTCAACAACAAAATTATAAATGAATATTATCTCTACCTCCTATTAAGTAAAAATCCTGCATGTATTGTACAACAAATATCAAGCTTATTCCAGCTTGTGAATGACCATGACGCAATCATGCACTAACAGTGACTGACGTTCCTCACCTGGAAATAGATGACGGAAACTTCAGACTTAAGTGAGGGCATCATTCTTGTATCATTGATCAATGAACACAATGAAGATAGTTCAGTTCATATAACACAATTCACTAAACAACCTAAGATATAGCCACGACAGGTAGTATGCGAAATTGTAGGATAAAAACAGGATACAAATACAATTTCTGTCATTATTATTGAATATATTTTTGGAAAACATTCAATTTTTTTCCTTTTCCTGGATGCAACCTAACATGGTGTTTGAGCTGTCACATATCTAAATCTTATCTAACAAAATATATGATCTAGAATAAATAATTTGAAGATGTGTGTGTACATATACACGCAAACACTCATTTATGAATGAGAGATAATAATGATCATCTTTTTCCAATTAACAACAAAAAAGATTCTAAAAAAGAAATCAAATATAATTAGTTGTTGTCAATATGACCAGAATTCTAATTCTGGTTTCCTAATGGGAAAAAATTGTTCCAAATAGAACCAAAATGGCAACACCAACTGTACATGTATAAGAAAAGAGAGGGGGGGGGGGGGGGGACACCGACATAAAGATTAAAAAAAAAAAGGGAAGGAAGAAAAATAAAGAAGTTAGAAAGTGTGTGGTAAACTGATATAGTGAAACCTTGACATGGTATAATACTATAAAGATCCAAGAGGAGGGGGAGGATAAGAGGATTGTAAGAGATAAATGAAACCCCAAAAAATGGGGCAGGTGGATGTTGCCCTTTTAGCTAATATAATTTATTCAACTCAAAACAACCAATCTTGGAGAACTCATCCCTCCCTTTCCTTGTACTATGCCACAAACCAACCCCAGAAGAAATACAAACCTCTTTCTTCTGCCATTCACATCTCTCACTGTGGTGCTTTCTCCAATGCTCTCCCCCAAAGGCTAATCCCTCCCTTATACTCTTTAACAAACCAACACCAACATGATTGGCACCTCCCCATACAGGAGTTAAGGGTCCAAGTTCCCTTAAGGGGCAAAGTGGCATGCGTGTGTGGCTCTTGTCTTCATAAGAGTGAGTTTCCCTCCCAACAAAGAATATTATATTTTCCAAACTATCAACCTTCTCTTAAGCTGCCCCACCATATAGTACCATATTGCTTTAGCATTAAGAGAAGGGCAAAGAGGGAGCACCATTAAATGGTTAGTAGAGCACCATTAAATGGTTAGTAGGGAACCAACTATACACCCCAAAATGTCCAACAACCTATCCACTTTCTCCACTGTCCCACCAGAATCAGTTCACTCCAACTAAATGCCTCAATCACCATAATGAAAAAAAGGTGAGAGAAAAAGGATCCACTTGCCTAAGGCCACAAAAACTACCAGAAAAGCTAAGCCAACATCCAACTTATCAAAATGAAAAGTCTCAATTAAAAATAAAGATTTCAAACCAGTTCCTCGGATTTTGATCTAAAAATTATCCTCTTAATGAAATACATGAAGAAACCTAATTACATTTGGCCATAGACCTTTTCATTATCCAATTTGCAAGTGCTTCCAACACATTGTTTCTAATTCTAGAATCAACACACCTGTTCACCATCAGCATCGCATCTAAGATCTAACGGTCTCCCACAAGAGCATGCCCCCCCCCCCCCCCCCAACCCCAAAATTTTTTTCCAATAACCTTCCTTGCAATAAACTCGTATATTCACCCAATAAGCTAGTAAATCTAAAGTCTATGATATACATTGCCCCTTCTTTCTTAGAAATCAATGCAACAAAGGCCCTACTCAAACTCAAATTCAATGTAGTGCTGGACCGCTGCAAGAACATCCCCTTTAACCACCTCCCAGCACTGTTCAAACAAAGCCACACTCATACAATCTGAACTACGCACCTCAACTTGCAGAATTATAATGTAAGGCCAATATACACACGAGAATCTGAGATAGGGATTAGATGAGCAGTTGCAACAAAACCAACGATAGTTTGAGCAGAATACTCCTTGGGTATTGTCTTATGCTTGTAACTTTTTAACCATACCTTCAAATGTTTCTTGACATACTTTGCCTCAATACACCAAAAGTTGAATTGCTTCTAAGAGAGGTACGATCCAGGTATCACCAAAACCTAACACTTAAAAAAAAAAATCAAGTTCAAAACTTGACCTAAGGTTATGTGATTTTGTTGCATGTCCCTTGCTCCCAACCATAAAAAACATGGGGATTCATGTTTAGATTTTTTTGATAAGTAGATTATCCTTAATCAGTGCCAAAAAAACAAGGGTGTGCCCGTATACATGTGAGGAATACATGGACAAAATAAACTTACACTATACGCGTTTCAGTCATAAACTCTACAAAAGAATCAACTGTCCTATAGTATTTCTGAACACCCAAAAAGTACATTTGATTAACCAAAATGCCTTTTAATTCATTTTTTATTTCTATCTACACCTTTAAAAACCCTCCTATTTTTCTACATCACATGAGACCACACCTGTCACCCCTTCACGCCTCTTAAAACTGTTATACACCTAAGCAAATCCAACAACACCGTGCCAGGCATAACCCAAGCACTCCCAAAAAGCGTGAACAGCAATTAAAGGCCCTACCACTTAATGGTGCAAAAACTAGTGGCTCACTCTCTCTTCTGCTAAACGGAACGTACTGCATTGATTCACCATCAAAAACCCTCTCTTCTTCAAATTGTCAACGGTAAGAGCCCCATCAAAAGCTGCTGTCCACACCCAAAAAAAAAATCTCGGGAGCCTTCTTTTTCCATATGCTCATGGGCAACCACAATTGTGCCTACCATTGTCACAATAAAATGGAATTGTATTTTCCCTTTGCTTTAATCTGCTGTTAATCTACTTTTGATTAATGATGCATGTTTTCTAGGACAAAATACCACTAGCGTCTCTAATTCATGATCTCTGTCAAGGTACACAATTAGAACCTTCACAACTTCAACCAAGCACACAAAAAAAAAATTGTGCTCTAATTACATAACATGAATTGTCTTCCATGTGCCCAAAACCCCACCATAAGTATTTTTACCTAGAAATCAAACAAATACCTTTCACAAAAACTTAGCATCTAAAGAATAGTTAGTCAAGTGAAAAGGCATTAATTATTGGCCACCGTAAGAGAACAACAATGGATCAATTATCCAAACTACAGATCCAGTGTACTAGTAAGCTATTTACCAACTAAAAAAGTGTACTGGTAAGCTTCAGAAAAAGTGCCATCGATTGTGAAACAAATGAAAATAGAGGAATTCTTCTATGAAGCGAGATGGGAAAAAAATATCTAACTTTTTAGTGCAAAATGTGGTAAATTTCAGTGGTGAACAAGAAACTTGAAATTAAAATGTCCCTTACAATCGCCATCTAATGAAAACTGCAAGGACTACACAAATTAAATAATTGGTTAGCATGCATAAATGACATAGAATAGAGCATTTTGGTATGGTGTTGACAACTTTTCTTAGTGACGGGAGTTCTCAATAAAATCAATGACGCAGCAAAAACTAGGCAGTGTGCAAAATTATGTTAATTGCTTCATTGAGAAACATGGGATTTTAACTCGACACCTTTGAAGATGATAATGAAGCTATTATTTCCCCTCTGAAATTCAATCAGACCTATTATGTCCTAGAGTTATCTTCTACCAAAAGAACATGGGAATCACAATACAAACCAAATGAAATAGGAAGCTACATTCATGTTAAGAATTGATTATTCAAACAGGCAATGTCATTCTATAGCATCAAGGAACGTATTGATCTAGCAAAATGGCAGTTTCGACACTATAATTTCCAATATTACCGGACCACATATTAAGGCAACATAGTAGTTTCCCCATAGAAAATAAACCATCAATTATGCCTGGTTATCCCGTTTCCAAGCCAGCAAGTGTTGCCTGTTTTCGGAAAATCCTATATTATTATGCTTGTGGATTGAGAATGGACTCAAAAAAATATCATTTTGAAGTCAGCTCGCTTGTTCAAAGTTTTAAAAAAAAAAAAATGCAAGTTTTTCAAAATAACAATGAAGTTGGAAGAAATCGAATCACGAGAAAGTACCCTATGTTGGCCGATCGACACACAAAGCGAATGTCGATCAACAAAATGGAGGATTTTCCAATTTTGATGGTTTCTGGGCCTATTCCGTTGTGCCTCATGCATGGATTTAAATCGCGGTTGCGAGATACGAATCGGTCACAGTCGCAGTGTAACGATATCAGGTCATTCGTAGCGAGAATCGAAAACCGCAACTGTGAATTTTTTTCAAACACTAGCAAATTTCATAAAAGTCATTAATATACATATCTTGATTACAACCATCACATTTTAATCTTTTTTACTATTAATTTTTAATTTTCTAACACCTAAATTTTTTTATTTTTTATTTTTTATAAATAACAAGAAGATATTTTATTAATTTATATGGATATTTTAAAGTTAAACTAATAAGAAATATCATTTAATTTGAGTAACATTATAAAGAATAATATAAATAATAACAAAAAATAATTATAAGCGTGAAAATCAATTTAGTTGATTAGTTATGGAATAAAAAATAAATAAAAATTTTGAGGCCAAGAGGCCTTTTTGAGTTCGTATTGACCCGAATATTTTGGTAACCCATTTCAATTTTTTTTGGATTATTTTGTAAAGTATCTCTCTTGTATATAAATGTTATAAAAATAGAAATCATAAGAATTCTGTAAAAAAAAAAATTTTAAATTTTCTTTAAAAAAAACATAAAATAGATGTAACGGTCCCGTAATGGCCTGTAACGCCCATAACGGCCGATACATAACGGTATCGGCTGATACGGCTGTAAATTTTAGTAACATCGATATATCGATCAGTATCGGTATTAGAGGGTCAAAAAACTGATACGTAATAGCCAATACATAACGTAACGGCCGTTATTTAACACCATGGTCCCATGGCACACGAGTCCAAGACTGTCTTAAGAACACGGTTTTTCACCTGAACCAAGGTTCAACGCTCACTTCATGCTTGAGTAGGAGACCCCACTATTCGTCATTCTGTCACAAGTGATTCTCTTATTTTCTAGCTTAGCAAGATACAAACAATTGTTGCTATATCTAAGTACAGAAGTTGAATATTGTGCTTTTGCTAACACCACGTCTGAGCTTCTTTGTCTGTGTTGGTTGTCAGAGGACATGGGTATTACACACTCTCCTGCTATCCCTCTTCATTGTGACAATGAAATGCCATCCAGATTGCCTATGATGACGTTTTTCACGAATGCACAAAACACATTGAACTTGATTGTCATTTTGTGTCATCTATTGTAGGGTATGCTTCGCTTAGTTTTTGTTAGCTTTATTGAACATACTACTGATATCTTCACCAAAAAGGTTCAAAATGCATCTGCCATGACTTGGTTTCCAAACTCAAGTTGGTGTATGGTCTACTACCTTGAGTTTGAAAGGGTGTTAAATATATATTATAAATGGTTACCACAATTCGCTCCTGCTCTAACGAATTACAAGTTGGGATCGCACGATCCAAAATATAGATAATTAACGATTTAGAATACAAAATTTAGCGTTTCGATCTAAAATATTAAAAGTTTCAAAAAAAATCATACAAAATACACACACATCATTGAAATTTTATTTTATAATGCCTTGGATTCGTTGAAATCATTTTAGTGTATATATATACATATCAATATTATTATAAATACACTCAAAAAACATATTACGTTCCAAATAAACGTATTTCGTTTCAACAAAGCGATCCAAAGAAACCTAACCCTAACGTACCATGTTCTATAACAAGTGACGATCTACGTTCCTGTTCCACAACGATCCACATTTTAGGTAACATTTATAATATTTCCATCGTAATATTCTCCCTTCGTTGTATGTTTTCCCTTGTATAGCCAATCACCTCCTATATATATAAGTAGGTCATCTTTGTACAATATCATGGTCTAATACAATTCAATACATAGAGTTTTCTCTTCTCTCTACTCTATTCTTTTATCTTCAACAGTTCCTATTCATCTAGCAAGTTTGTGATTGGCCTTGAGTTTGTCCCTTACTCCTGTAAGACTGATTGTCTTTGTCTCAGTCCTTAGTTGTGAACTTCAAGCAACCATCATTCCCCTTCAACCTCCAGGCCATGATTGGTCTAACACATTCTTTCGGACCAATCTATCCTTCTTCATCAATCATTTGCTCAGTCCATATTAGTCATTCGTGCCAGGTCCCGGATGATGTGGTATATTACCCCAGGTTGTCCGGGACCTGCCACTTGGCGTTGTCTTTCATTTAAGAGAAATGTTAGGGACACCACCTCACTCTCTCACATGGGTGGTTCCCACCATAACACATGTGAGAGGGTGGTATCTAAGGTGATACAAAAATGCGGAGATACAAACAACCATTCAGAAGGTCAATTCAAACAAAAAAAAAAACTCGAGCAAATGTAACAATCTAAGTTTGAATAAGATACAAAAGACATAAACAAAATAAATATGCAATCAAAAAAGACAATTCAAGAGAGGTTTAAAAGGGGGAAAAGATAAAGAGTCTCTCAAGGAAGAAAATGAGATCACTCGTGTTAATCAAATTAAGGTTAAGACTACAAAATGCAATTCATAAACTCATTTTTTGCACATTTGCACTCAACAAAATGAAATTAAAATATGTTCCCAAATATATATAGAAGTACTACTTCTAAAATATTTTTAGACACGCACATTACACATATGTACAATCACTTACAGCCTTGCGCAGTTTTTTTGATCAGAGCCTATTGGCTTTCGCTTCAAACCTCGTTGAAACCTAAGATTAGATTAATCCACGTAAGTATCTATATGCCTGCAAATATTAATAACTTTGGATATAACATGTATAGAACCTTCGGCGAGCACGAGCGTGACATAGCTTGACGAGTTCGTCGGTTGACATGTCCAGGAGAGCGTCCAAATCAACACCTCTGAAACTGAACTTCTTGAATGTTCTCTTCTTCCGCATCCCTGGAACCACATCTGTATCGGCATCGGCCTGTTATATGAAAACCAAAAAAAAAAAAAATCATTAAAATTCAATCGCAATCAGAATAACGAGAAGTGAATGAATCTCGAATTCAGAGGGATTTGAGGTCTCGCCGTGGTTGATGATATGGAAAGCAGCATAACTCTACTAGTGACAACCATCTAGGGTTTGGAAATAACGCGCGTATTTAACTAATTACATACAGTATGGTAGCCGGGAGGGACGCTCGGGGAATCAAATGATAACTGCCGCGAGTTTGATTCGCCAATGATTCCAAAATTTGTTCAAAATTAATTAAATAAGTGAAATTCAAACCAATTTTAAAACTGTTAATTTACTTAGTTTGTTAAAGTAAAATAAATAAATATTATATAAAAATAAGTTAGTTGAACTCGATTCGATTCGTAATCAGTTTAATTAGATGTTCATATAAAATTTGACATAAAAATTTAATAAGCCTGATTATCTAAAAATCAATTTTAAACTCATTTAGTTGAACTAATTATTCAGTCATAATAATAACTAGAAAAGGTAAAAGTATAGGTGGGCTAAGCCAGACGGCAGTCCACCTTAAATTTTAAGAAATATATTTTATACATATAAAATTTTGACATTTTTTAAATTTGTTCACTTTTAAAATTTTAGTCTAATTAAATTTTTACTAATTATTTCTCTTATTTATCATCCAAAATTATAGCCCACACCTAAATTTTTTAACCCAACTCAATTTTTACTCATAATTTCTCTCATCTCATCCCCAATATTTTGACTTAATCCAAAATTCCGAATAAAATTTTTTTCAATAGCTTTTTAGCCATCTCTAATTTTCTCTCTCGTTTCTTTTGATACCTAAAAATTTATTTATTATTAAGTTAATTTAAAAGTACTTTAGATTAAATGTTTCTACGTATTTTAAGTATTTCTTTAACTTATTTAGACAAAAATAGATAAAATAATTGAGATAAAAAATTTGTTGAGTTGAGTTATTTTATTAGATAAAAGTAAAATTAAAAATAAAAATAATGGTTGATTTACATTGAAAAATATATATTTTATATCTTCCATTGGAAAAGTAAAAATTAAAAACATGGTATTTGAATTTTGATCTTTTAGGCCATTTCAACCATATTACATATTTCAACTCAAGGGTACAAAATAAATTAATAAGGTAAGTCTAAAATAGTTAAATGTTACTGAAAAGGACACTTCCAAACTTTTGAATTAAGAGTAATGCTATAAATTTTTAATTTATATTCACAACCATATTTATAATGTGATGTGTTATTATATAATATTTTCTTGAAAATCACATCACATGTGATCCAGTGACACGTGACATTGAAATTATAATCAGAGATATAAATTGATAATCTGTAGTAGTTTTCGTTGATTAAATGTAAATAATCTCAAACTTCATTGTTTAGAAAGTGTTTCAGTGTGCTTTTGTTATAATCACAAAAGAAATCCCAACATATGCCATAGTTTTATGTTCTGATACAAAAATGTATTTCAATTCCCAATGATTGAAATCCCACTTGATTTTGGAATCCACATTCCTACCATTTGTAAGACAGATAAACACCATGCATTTATCACAATGGTATTGACAATGATATTTGAAATCAAAATTTTCAATAGTCAAGTAATATTTCGTGTCTTTTCATATAAAAGAAAAGTTATGGTTTAAAGTCTCTAGAAATTGAGCATGGTATTGATTGTTAATTTCTAAAAAAAAAAATCATATTTAAAGAGATTATCCTATGATTAGTTGTGCCTATTATACTAAAAATGGATTTAATGGGAGATATAATGCTCATTTTGCATGACACGATACTACATTTTGCAATCACTATGCCCATATGCTTTCCCATTAATGCATTCGAACATGTTTAAGCATTCCATGTGCTGTTTTATCTTATGCATGGCTGTGTATTTTAAAGTCAATTTTATTTGAGCTCTTTTATTAATTATATAGTTGAGGTTCTTTAAAAACTCTTGAGAAAACTTGTTCTCACTTTGAAATTTTAGTGAAAAAGAGTGTGTTTTGATTTGGGTAAATACAAGCAAGATAAAGATAAGTTCAAGTACGAGGCAAGTCGAGTTCAGTGAAAATTTGGATTCGAATTTGAAAAAACCAATTAACCAGGCGTGATTATTGCGCGTAGGGGCAGTGCAAATCCTTAGTTTTGAGGTCAAGTGTGTGTGCTTGATAAATGCCACATTTTGTGACTTTGACCTTTCTTTTATTTCCATTTTCTCACCGTTTAGCTCAATTATAGAATATCCCCGTTTCTCAACTTGAAGGTTTTTGCATGACTCAGGGGATGTGATGTGCATTAACCCATTTATTTTGCCATCCTTCTTCTATATCGAGTGACACTACAAAAAACAAAATCAAAATAGATATAGGCAAAACGTTTATAAAAATCATTTTTTTTTCTCCAAACTCCATTTTGCAACCATAACAATAACCCGATTCTTTAAACTCCAGTTTGTCAATTTACCAGTTTTATTCATTGACCCACCACTTGCATATTGTCCAATAAATAAAATAGTAATGAATTAATAAATGGTGAAAAGGAACAATTATATGAAATCACGTTTAAACAATTTTATGAAATACGACATAACAAATTTATTATTATTGTTATTTTGGGTAATTGATATGAAGTTTTTCAATCTCAACCATGGTTAGGTTACTTGTGGGTTTTAGCACTTTTAAGTTTTTTTTTTTTTTTTTTTTTTTTTTTTTTTCTGGTGAGAATGATACAATTTCATCTAGCACACGTTCTTATGACTAATGGTAGAAATTGTGTCCCTTGTTCACATTAACAATTATAGCTTTGAATATTCCTTTTTCCTCTCTGTATGCTTCCTTGAAATGATATGTATGACTAATTCAAAATGCAGATAAGTAATAAGAGAGTAATAAATATAAGAAAAAAGGTATGAAAAATCAAGTTTAATTTTATATAAAATTCCCATCATGTCAACCTCACATATCAGTCTACATGTCAACATGTAAATTGAGACAACAAGCATACCTGTGTTTCTGTTTAATTTTTTTAAAGTAATTTATGTGGTAGTAATATGTTTTGGATTCATTTTGGGCCAACAAGATTATAAATGTTGAAAGGAATGAATACTTAATGAGTTGTGAGAATTGTAATGATACTTCTACATATATGAGGTAACTCTTTCAATTAAGTATATTCCATGTAGCCTAACCAAAGGGTCAAAATCCTTCAAATCTTAGCATGATCAATTGAACATAGAAGTAAATGGTCACTTTCATAGGTTAAAGTTTGATTAATGAGGAGTTGATGATCAATATAATCCACGAATGAACTTACTCCATCTATGTAAGTATATACCACCTATAGATATATACAAATAATTATACTTTATAAAATAAAAGATGTTTTCACGAGCGATGTACTTGAATCAAGATTGTATGCTCTATATTGATTATAAGAATATTTGGTCGACATATGAATATTTATCTTTTTTCGATAGATTTTGTATCATATATGTTGTACTTACATTTACACTATTTGTTAAAGATGTTCATCTTTAGCGATCTTCTAAATAATAGTTGTGTACTAAAATATTATCGGATTTTTGTAATTTTCGATCCAGTAGATTCATTTACTAATCTATTTTTATATCATGTACCAAAATTGTGTTTTGGTTTCAAACATTCTCCTTAAATGTTTTAAAATATAAAAAAGCTACAAACAGATTCTTATCTCGACCAGTGTAGGCTTTGAATTCAAAATTCTCCCAAATACATAATCTCCATGAATCATGCTAATACTCATTAGAAAGCTCATAGAATACCCTACAAATCCATCAAAATTTCATGGAATTCCATTCATTGTAGCTCAAGTTATGCCCAAATCAATTGAGCATAAAAACACACATGAAGTCACCTCAATGGCCAACTTTCTTAGAACGCATTTAAGCATCACTCATCTAGCGTTTCCAACCGTTGATAACGATTTATCCAACGGCCCAATTTCAAACTTTTACAACTGGAGCGATCCGAGTGCTGGGTTTTCCACCAATCAGCGTCCAGATTTTGTATACGGCTTCTAATACGCTTACTATTTAAATTCGCCCATTTCCGTCATCGACTCGCATCAACGACGGTTCTAGTAGACACTGTCGATATAGATCTAATCTCCATCTTCTCCATCGATATAGATCTAATATTCCTCTTTCTTTATCCGATCTAGTATCTCCCGTAACCCTAACCATTGGTCTAGTCATAATTTAGAGATTCTAAATCCCCGATCAGCCAATGTCGACTGAAGAACCGGCCGCGGCGGTCGAGTATGCACCTGAGCCAGCGGTTCCTGAGCCGGTTGCGGAAGAAGCACCGGAGGTGAAGGACGGAGATACAAAGAAGGCGAAGGAGCCCAAAGAGAAGAAACCGGCCGGTCCGAGGAAACCCAGAAAGTCCTCCTTCGCATCCTCCATACATTGAGGTACAGCGCAGTATTTAAAATTCATTCGTTTCACTTGTTTTTGAATTGGCGATTTGAATATTTGGATCTGATTTTTATTGTTTGATTGTTATATAGATGATTAAGGAGGCAATTGTGACGTTGAAAGAGAAGAATGGATCGAGTCAGTATGCGATCGCGAAGTTCGCCGAGGAGAAGCACAAGCAACTTCCATCGAACTTCAAGAAGTTGTTGTTGTTCCATTTGAAGAAGCTAGTGACGGCTGGTAAGCTTGTAAAGGTCAAGGGCTCGTATAAGCTTCCTGCTGCGCCAAGGACCGCGGCAAGTGCCCCGGCGAAGAAGAAACCTGCGGCAGCAGCGAAGCCGAAGACTGCCAAGACGACAAAGAAAGCCCCGGTGAAGAAAAAGGCTGCTGCACCAAAGCCTAAAGCCGCGGCGAAGCCCAAGGCAGCCACTAAAGCCAAGGCAGCTGCGAAGCCCAAAGCTGCTCCTGCCAAGCCGAAGGCAGGCCGCGAAGCCTAAAGCTGTAGCTAAGCCGAAAGCCGCTGCGAAGCCAAAGGCTGCGACGAAGCCGAAGCCGAAGCCAAAGCCCAAGCAGAAGCCGGCTAAGGCTGCAAGGACATCAACCAGGACGTCCCCGGGGAAGAAAGCGCCCGCTCCTAAGCCGACTCCTAAGAAAGCTCCGGCTAAAAAGGCTGCGGCTAAGAGCGTGAAGCCCAAGACAGTGAAGTCCCCGGCTAAGAAAGCAACGGCGAAGAAGGGAAAGAAGTGAGAGAGACACAGTTGTCTTTAGGGGTAGTCATGTAAATTTGGGTGTATCCCCATTGAAATTAAAACATCGGCTTTTATTTCTCTTTCTTTTGATTATCTCTTGGGTTTATTTTACTTCATTTTTATATATATTTCTTTTTAAGATATTCGAAACCATGTTAGTTGTAATCTGTTTAATCGATTCCGAGGTGAATTACCAACTTTGATACTCTCTTTCTACCCATTGAGATTCTCGATACGCTTCATCGATCTAGCATTACCTTGAATGGGGTTAAAATTTGCTATTATGCGCTTTTCGTCTCTTTGATTTTGTTTTTTTGCCCCTGGTTAATTTTGCCTGAAAAGTGGAATTGTGTGGTGATATCCACCACCGGCGTAACTTAGTAGAAATGCGTTTCTTACACGCTAATGAAGTGGTTGCGTAACTGAAATTGGAATTGATGAGATATTGTTATTCTGGACCGTTTGATTGGATATGGAGGTTTCGTCTCTTTACCTCCTGTGTGCATCTGAAACCGTTCTCTTGAATGTGGAACACGTTACTAATTGCTTATGCATATGGTTCTACAGCTGATTAAGCGGAAGGGTAAACAAAAATTTTCAAACAATAATAGAATATCTTATATTTCAGTTTGAGCAGCAGGAGTTAACTATGCCTTTTTCTGATTGTGAAGGAGATGAAGGGGTCACAATTTCAGAATCACAAAGACACAGCGAATGACGGGAATGAAGGATGTTGCTATTGCGAAGGTGACTGTACAATTCATTTTAAATCCATTTCATATCCATTTGTTGTGCCTGTATTTCATCTTATTACGATATTTTTAATAAATGACAACAACATTTTGCTGTTTATTTCAAAGAAAGCATCGGCGTTTATATTGTATTAACTTTTTTTATTATTATATATATTTGGTTGATAGCAGACAAATTAAATTTATTTCTTCCCTGGTTTTCTATTTTAATAATGAAAACATAATTTCATTCCTCAATACTTAGACCTGTTCCTATTCAAAGCTCGGATATTTAATTTAATAATTTAATTTTTTTTGATAAATAAAAAATATTGTTAATTATTTTGGTTAAGTTTAAACAAATTGAAATGAATCAATCAATAAGCTTTAAAATAATGCGTAAAAGTCTGTTAAAATATTATTTACTCATTCATGATTAAAAATGATTCTTGTTAGAATTGAACAGTGAAATTGTATTCTAAATCAAGAGGGTAAAATTAAAACTTAAAAAGTTTAACAAATTATGTACTTACTAAAAATTCTTAAAATTTATTAGTCGGAGGGAAAAGAACCTCCATGTCTTACTAAAAGTTCTTAAAATTTTTTAGCTAGAGGAAAAAGTAGGATTTACACACTTTTCCTAGATCATTTGTTTGATGGATTTACTCAATCAAACTTTAGAATTAAGATCATTTATGTTGTGTAGATTTTATGTGTTCATTTATAGTTCTATGGTCATGGTAATTGAATATTGTGGGTGGCCTTTATTAGTTTTACCATATTATTGCTGGAAAATTATTGGATTAGTAAGATATAAATAGAAATGACGAGAATCTCGGTTTGACAAATTCTTTAGAGTGGATTAAATAGAAGTCAAATAGACTTCTCTTTTTAACTGGGATGGTAAAATTAATCTTTTTGTTATTGTGGGAGAAAGCCTGAATCTCACAACATAGGTTAATGGTTTTAGACATGTGTATATTAAAAAACATATACAAAAAAATAAAAAGATTAATAAACCAAGAATTAGATGGTGAAATTTAAAAGAAGGGAAAGTAAAGCAATTTAAAAGTAAGATGCTAACAAAAATACCATGAAACCTAAATGATGAAACTAATGTAATGTGAAATGGGATGACAACATGCATTAAAAGAATTACAAAAGAGAATCTTGGGAATAAAAAAGAATAGGACAGCCTAATTAAGGAAACTTGGTGCTAGAGTGAGGGCATCCAAAAAGTAGTAAAAGTAAAAAAAAATTGTGTTAGCAAAAAATTAGAAATAAAGCAAGATGGGAAGTATATAAAAACGTAAAAAATGAAGTAAAGAAAGTTGCAAGAGAGGAGATAGATGTTTTCCTTGAAGGGTGATTGGGGCACAAAGGCCCTTTTGAAGGCTGTTTGTTATTTTTTTTTGGACCCTTGTTTGCGGGGCTATTCTTAACATAGATAATCTCAAGAAGCAGGGTTTCATTTGGCAGGAAATTGTTGCTTATGTCTCAACAATGAGGAGAATAGTAAACTACATCTGTCTTCATTGCTCTTTTGTGAAGGAAGTGTGTGATTTGTTGTTTTTCCTATTTGGATGTTGTTGGGTTATGCCTAGTTCGATGGTAGATTTTTTGAAAGGGTTGTTGGGAGGTTGGAGGAAGAAGGAAAGATAAAATTAAAAATGAACACATTTGCTAGATGGTAGGAGTAGCTGTTTGTGAGAGAGAAAATTGGGTTAAGGTGGTATGACAGTGTATGACGAAGACCAGTAAATACACTAGTAAGAAAGAGCGACAGAGTTCATATTAAGGGTCAGGTCAAGGGATGAGAAATACCAAAATTGACTTTGGTAGAGGTAGTTATAAAAGATATGAAAATGTGTGATCTAATTGAGGGAATAGTTTTAAATAGAGAAGAATGTCGAGACAAGATTCATGTAGCTGACCCTAAATAATTATGATAAAGGCTTTGTTGAGTTGAGTATTTCAGGCCAGAGCGAAATAAGTTATTTTTATTTTTTTAGTGATGTAGGTATCGGGGGCTTTGCCCCCGACAAATCTCATGGTTATAGCGATCCCCCTTCCATGACAGCTTCGGATTATCAATTTTAGGCATCCACAGATGGACAAGGGAAAGTTTTTCTTGCATATTGTCAACAATGAATGGAAGTGAGACCGTAAATGAGGAGATGCGTTCACATCTTCACATGCATTGTCATTGTGCAGTTACTTTCTTTGCTCTGGCTACTGCCCCTACTAGTGAACATTTTGTTCTCAAGTGATTTCTTGGTGGTGTAAATCATCAGCTATTTATTAACCTTTGCAACGAACCCACTAAATATAAGATGATCAGATGAAGTTGCAAGAAGTTTGAATGAACACGTGGCAACCTAATGAAAGTTTTTTAGATGAACTTTATGTAATGGGGAAATGTGACATATCTACAGTTAGCTGGTTAAAATCTGGTGTGTCTATATATATTTATGTATGTACTTCTGCTTGACACACTTTAACTAGCAGTGTGTCTACTTGGATACCCTAGGGGCCCAGTTTGTTTGCTGGTCTAAGGGAGATTGGACAACTCATCCCTTTTATATCATTTAGTCATGTGTTTGTTTGCAAATATGTGCTACATATGTGCCACAAAGCATTACTCTTTCGAGAGTAATGTATGTTAACACATTTTGATGGGGAACAAGGACTCCACATGGTATTCATATTTGATCCCTGGAGGATATTTATTTATGTATTTTATTTTAGGGTTTCTTTATTTTAGGAGTCATTTTTTTTGGTAAGTTATTTAGGGTTTGCTAACTTTGCTTATATATAGGGCTATATGTTTCGGAGACAAACAGACTTTGATTATTGAATATTGAGATATTGGATTTTTCTCTATGGTTCTCTCTTCTCTCTTGGTTTCCGTCTCTTTCTCTCTCAATATTTCTACTCTTCTCTACTCTCTCTCACGTGCTGCATAAACAATTGTTATGCATGTGCTTTGTCTTCTAATATTGATGGTTTTCATTAATATGCAGATTGCAGACGATAACTCAAACTTAATTGTGGCTACCTGTTGCAATTACTTTACAACTTCAAATATTTGGAAAACTATCAATGTTGTTGAATGTTTCATAACATTAAAAGAACACTAATTTTTTTTTTGGATAGGTAAGACACACACACACCCACTATGTCTCACTTCGGATTTGAACCCTCACCTTCCTCTTTAGGAGGCAGAGGCAATACCATTCAAGCTAACTCTTGATGGTAGCACTATTGTTATCATTTGGGAATCAATGATAAGTTTTTGGTAAGATGGTCACTGTTTGGTTGTTAGTTCAAAATAACTCATTTGACTAATTCACTAAAGATATTGATTATTAGGATCTTGTTTGATGATGAAATTCTAGCATTACCCAATAAAATTTAGAAAGCTTCTTGGAAATAGTTAAGAACTGAATGATTCTCCTTACCATTTTATGCTTTTAATATACCAAAAAACCAAATTTATTGTAGTTCGTGATAATTTTAAAATTTTATGTATATACGTAACTATAAGCCTATCCAATATGAAAGGTTGATAAGATCATTAATCTTAGAAATGTTCATCTTTGTTTTATTTGTTCATCATAATCAAACTTGTATGTGTTTTTATTTTATTAATTTTTTTTGGGTCCAATTATGATGGGCTACCCAGTGGGGTTAACCCTCTCGCTGCCCATGATCCTCCAACATGGACGAAGGCGGGATTCGGTTCCATGTTTCTATTTCGACTGCCAAGAGATTTCTATTAACTAAGTTTGTTGGCACCTTCAAACCAACCCGTATTTATGTGCTTATTATTATTTATTAAACTTGTTCATTGATTTACTGAGGATTTGGTCAGATATGGCTGTGAGCAAGGGTTTACCTGGGCTTGGAACATCTTTATTCTCATTAGCTTCCTACATCCAAGTTGTATGATCTAACAAGGACTGACAGTTGCTATATGAGGTTGAGCAATACTAATTTCCCTGAGTAGTGGATGAAGGGATATCCAACAGCTTGAGTTGAAGTACATCTGTGTCAGGTGATGACGTAGAACTTGGGCCAAGTTCTGGTGGGAAGTGTGCACATTTCACATCTCCTCATTCATTTGTCTTAAATCAACTACCTTTGTTTGGGCTGCTGTGATGTAGTTAGTTATTGGAAGGTGGTGTGAGTGACGTTATGTATACAGCCCATTGTGATATGCAGTGCATTTATAGTTTCAATGACTTATTTTAAATACACACTGGGAAGTGGTGGGAGTGAATTATGTGTCAGAGTTTTTAGGAGGGATTAGCTTTGTAGAGTTTCTTGGTGTATGGATTATGTGTCATGGTCTCCTATCCCCCCCCCCCCCCCCCTCCCTCCAAAAAATAAATAAAAAAAAAAGAAAAAGAAAAAATAAAATCTCACTAAAGTTTCCTGTAGGTGGTTGATTATTCACAAAGGTGACTGAATTCTTCTCCCTTTTGTTCTCTCTCTCTCTTCTTTTTGTTGAATTATTTGTTTAACTTCCCTTACAGGCAATACAATAGGTTGTGTAGTGGTTGTCTTTAATAATGTGAAGTTGTGAACTCAATAAACTGAAATGGAGGAAAAAATAGCAGTGTAGATTGATCTGAGTATTGCTAGGGTTCGTGAGTCACGAGGCTAAGTTAAACTGCATGGAAGATGAGTCCTCTGTTAATAATGAACAAACAATATTTGGGGTGGACTTCTTTTAGAAAATGCGTGAAATAACAGTTCAAATTTGAATTGAATATGCTAGATACAAAAATCGACTTTTCTTTTTGAGTGAGATTTAGTTTCATGTTTTAGGTTGAGCTGTTCAATTAGAAGAAACAATTTTGAATTGAGGAATGGAGTTATCCTTAATCTATCTTGGAGAGGATGTGGTGCAATGGTACCATCCTTTGTAGTACGGATGCATCTATGAAGAGTCATATTTGGTATTAACAAGCTCTAGCTTGGTTGGTACCTACTCCACCTCCTCGTGGGAGATTGAGGGTTCAAATCCCCTCAATGAACAAAGTGTGTGATATTTACCTACTATAAAAAAAAATTGTGTTGCATTTGTGTCAAACATCAACAGGCACAGTCTTGGGATTTGTTTGGCAAATCCAAATATTGAGAAACAACTTAAGAAGAAGAAATAACTATATTGGTAAAGGAAAGCAATATAATTAGCATTTATATAAAGTTCTTAAAGACTTGAAATGAAAATAGAAATGAGACTGCGATGAAGGTTTCTATTGAAGACGGGGGAGGGGAGCACAAGGAGAGATGAGATATCATAAAATCACACTTCGAGCTGTGTACTTGCTGTCTGCAACTTAATGTTGGTATGTCCATGTCGTGTCAAATTTATGTCCATTTTCCTCCATGTAATATAGAAAGTTGATCCCTAAACACATAGTACTATGGGGTCGTGCACCTGGTTGTTGAGCTGTGCAATACTAACTAGACGAGTGCTTTAATGAAGTTATGATGGCTTGTCATGAAATTGATTCTCAATCTCAGCTTGGAAGTTGGAAGATTATGAAAAAAATCATTGTTTGTGTGTCAATGTCATGGCCTATGAACTTCTTGTGTTGTGTCATAAAGAGGACTTTTTCCGGTTGTTGTAATTGGTAGAATTTCCTTTCTAGAAGGTTCCTCTCCTTCCACTTATGTTATAGGCAAAGGAGGTGCCTTGGCTTGTAAAATGACTTTATATTGCAGTTTTATGTTTGTTGACACTCTTATTTGATCAATTTCCATGAGGGCACCACATAGCTAGTCTTGCGCCACCTCATCTATTTGCCTAGTCATGGCAGAAAATTTAAAGGAGGTTGTAGTATAGAACGATTCCATGGAATGCTGATCACTTGGATCTTATTTAGGAACACATAAGGAGGTCGTTGCGAGTTATACTATTATCACGTGGACACCATTTTACATTTTATAGCTAGTGGATTATTTCCTAATCTAAGGATAGAGTGGAAAGAGACCTCAAGACACGTGTCTCTTCCTGGGAGGGACAACTTATGGGACCCGTGCTTATTCTATGGATGTCTACATGTGCCTAGGCCACATGTCTACCCTTTCCACTCATGAGTCCTGAGTGTTCCTTTTTAGGGTTGGTTCCTCTTGGGTAGGGGTTCGGGTTCTCCTTGGCTGGTCTTTCTACATTATAGACTTGTAGGCTCCATTCTTCGTCTCACTTCTTTCCTTTCCTTTCCTCATCCCATCTGCTAACGACTTGCTCTTTGACCTTTTTCCATGACGTGTAAGGACCCTTCAACAAGAATGTTTCATATTCATAGGGCGTTGGAAATCTAAGTCCAAGTAGTTCAAGGGATTTGGAGATGAGTTATTAAAAAATTGAATTTCGGGAAAGCCAGGAAAATGTCAAGGCAAAAGGGTGTAATGGAATTATTTGGATTATGAGATTAATTCAGAACAAAATTGAAGTTTCTGCTGCCCAAATATCGGCTG
Source organism: Nyssa sinensis (assembly GCA_008638375.1). NCBI lineage: Eukaryota > Viridiplantae > Streptophyta > Magnoliopsida > Cornales > Nyssaceae > Nyssa > Nyssa sinensis. Next base: position 3,944,225 of record CM018034.1, read on the forward strand.
ATTTACCTGGAAACACTAATTTTGGATTAAACAAATACTAAAGTCTCCATGTTCTCATTCCAATATCTCAATGTTCAAATATTAATATTCAATAATCAAAGTCTGTTTGCCTCCAAAACATAAACCCCTACATATAAGCAAACCCTAGATAACTTACGAAACTAAAAAGAACTCCTAAAATAAAATAAATAAACCCTAAAATATAATACGTAAATAAATATCCTCCGGGATCAAGTACGAATAGCATGTGGAGTCCTTCTCGTTCCTCATCATAGAGGAACCTCACCATCCCTCACTCTCAAGCATTATAGGACTTCAAATATCAACCATAACTCCCCCAAGTTTTGCAGAAGCAATTACTATATCCACTCTTAATGTCACAAGAATAACCCCAGAGTCATCAAAGAACAACGTTCACAAAGGTCACCACATAAGGAAAAACTAGAAACTTGACACTTTAGCAAACCAATTCCCGAAAACTATTCACAAAATGCATCAAATCAGACAGGCGTCAGAATGAATAACACACGTTCAAACAATTGACATTCTGGCACTCGGCGTTCAAACAGGACCCTGTGCACGGTGAAGCTATTGTTTGCAATTATGTCAAATAATGAGAATGGACAATGCCCGCATTTGAACAAGTCACACACGGGATTTGTTGGGCATTCGAACGACCAAGGTTCACATTCAAACGAGAAGCTGACTGTGACAGCAACTTGCGACACACAAATAGACAGTAAAGTCCAGAGTACTAAAGTCAATTCCTTTAGCTAAATTAGCATATAGTCAAAACTAAATGAAATAAGGTCATAAACCCATAAAACCAAAACAACAAAAATTCTGAAGGAACGCTGTGGATCATACTAAAGAGCAGCTTTAGAATCGAAGATGTACGCTTGAACAAGGAGTCTTCAAAACATTATGTTTAATCCCAAAACCACTAAGCCTAAACAATACCTATATTTTAGAATGAGAAGCCAACACAAAAAATGAGTACGACGTACTTTTTTCCTTCTCATCCTTTATGATATTAGTGTATCTGTTTGTGCCTTTTTTTTCTTCTTTCTAAAACCCATTATATTATACCTTTAGGGGCAGACTTTCGTATTATAACTCATTAATTTAAATATTGTAATAATTTGTACAACTTCGGATATCTCTTTAAATTTTATATATAAGTGCTAAAATAATTTTTATCACTCATTATGTATTATTTTTAATTTTCATGGTCTAATAAGACAAATTTGTTAGTGCAAACACACTATTATTCCCTAAACATTTCCAAGCCTCAAGAAATTTTTAAAATTTCTAGTTGTGGTCCATAGGTCATGTTTAAGTCAAGTTGTGGTAGTCAGTCCTTATTTGAGTATTTTAGTAGGTTTATATCTGGTTTCACTAGTCAAATCTCTTAGTTTCTAACCAAGGAGTTCCAAGTAATAGTAGAATTAGAACTACTTTAGAAGTTTATATAGAGTTATGTAATGCTGGAGTTCAACTGATAGTAGAGTTAGAACTACTTTAGAAGTTTATAATAATGCTTTCAATTCAATAGAGAACATGTTCTAGAGAAGCGTACGGTCAATATACTTTTTGCAGATACCTTTCATTAGGGGCTTTTGTTTCAAAATTCCTCTGTATCATTTGGTACTAGTTGGGAATAAATTGAAGCAATGTAATAGGGTCTTAACATGATGTTATTGTGTCTGTGATTGTTTTAGAGGGTGTGATAATAATTTTCCAGTTTCCTTTCATTTTAAGCATATGTTTTCTGCACTTCAGAAAGCGATCTTTCCCTATGATACGAATCTTTGTTGTTTTCTGTCACATGGACTTGGACATGCGTGTTGGATGTGGCTATCTCAAGGTAGGAGACATATGTATCCCCTAGATTTAGAAAATAAGAACACGGTCGACTTATTTATCTTAAAATAATGAAGTTCGGTTATGCATCCATATCACAATTTTGGGAGCTCAGGCACATTTTTTGGGGAAATTCATTTATTCCCTCCTCCTCCATCTTAATATGACTCTTGGATATCTTCCTAGTACAACTGTGTTGGGTATATAACTCCAGGGAGCTTTGAAATGTCCATGCAACAGAGGTTTGTATGAAGTAGTTTATGAAGGTTCTCTCAAGTCTCAACTCATTTTTCTTTTCTTCTATTAGTGAATTCAAAATTTATTTTATTTGTTGGAATCATTAATCCCTCCAACATGTACTATCCTGGATCCGCAATAATTTCATATGTGCGCCAATTGGCAACTTAGAGGAATATGGGTTTATGTGACCTGTGACACTAGTGGTGCCAACAACTTTTTTGCTGTTCATGAGATTGAATATAACTGTTGAAGCATTAAGCATTGCCAGTATATTGGGACAAAATAGTTTGTTTTTGGTTATGTGATCTCTCACAAAGATTTAACTGCAAAATGAATTTAGAGATTTTCCAGAGATCCAAATAGATTCTAGTAAGCTATCATATCTTTGAGTAAAAATGAAACACTGGTTAGAGTAGCATGCTGACATGAGTTGTGTAGATCATTATTGCTATACATGTGAAATTTAAATGTTTTCCATTAATAAACTGCTATTTAGAGGAAACTTTAGATGAAAAACTGCTGTTAAGAGGAAATTTTAGATGCTTGTGCTGTATGGTTCCTCCTTCTGAAACCGATCCTCCTTCTGAAGGCTCTGCAGTTCCTCCATGGTAGCATTATTGTTTGAAAGGAAAAGAGTATGCCTTCCCAACATGTTCTGGGAAGAGGCTGTTGCTGCAGCTATATAGCTTTTCAATAAAGATCAAGGAAACAAGTGAAGAAAAGGAAACTTGGAAGGAAGCTAGAGGTCAGTTTCTGACTTTGTATAGCATCTGAATAAATCAGAACTTATCCACTTGTGACTGTAAGGATACTTGAGTGTGATTAATGAAGTATTTAAAATCACAAAATTCAAGAAAATGGTGCTTGCAAAACAGTAACAGTATGGGGCATATCTTGAGATTGTCTATCATTCTGTTTGTTACTTTTATGCAGTTCCACTTCCAATATTTAGATTCTTAGGGATTTCTTTGGATGTCTCCTTTAATTGAATGGTTCCAATCACTTTTGGAAAATTTTCATCTTGAAAGGATTCATTTGGAAAAATGGTTGTCATCTAAAACATGATGTTTTAAATTCATGAATTTTGTCATTCAATCTTCAAAGAAACATAGAAATGATTATGAAGGAAGACATATGAAGCCCCATTTTTTAAATGGCTTCATTCAATATGATGAATTTGTACAATAAAAGGTTATGTAATTATGAATGGGAGACCATTCAAATCCAAAGGAAATGTTGATTTTTCATTATTACTTAAAAACATCAAAACTGAGATAAACTTTAGAATTTGGCTTATGATTGTGCTCTTGATTGTTCTATTTTATGCATGTTTTATTCAAACATGCTCAAACACAAAGAAATATTGCTGAATGTTCAACTTCCATGATCTAAACTGAACATTGCAGGTGAAAAAATGTTTTAATACAACCTAGATAAAATATTTCTGGTCGCTAACTTGCACAAAATCCGAAACCTTGTTCAGCCTCAAGCTCTTGAGACATGCATCATAAGCAATTTGAAATTGCACTGGTCCTGCAGTATTGATTCATCCTTTCAATCTTTCCACTTTCTGAATAGAATACTTGAGCTCTTGTTGAATATTCAATCTTGAAGGTGACAAAACAATGTCTTTCCAAACTGAGCCAGCTTCATAAACTGGGTTTGGCGGCTTGTAAAGTTCGTATATGGAGTCTGCTTCCTCATTTAAGCTGCCTACCTTTTTTAGACAGTCTATCTCATCTGGATCAACCAGCAAAGTCTTGTCTCTATCTTTCCATCCTATCATCTTCGCGACCATAATTATGTCAGTACCACATATTTGATTAAACACTAAAAAAAATGCTTGGTAGCACTTGACCCAGTTCAGACTCGTAGTTCTGAAGGGTTTTGGTTTAATGCTGTCTAGTTTTATTATCAGGCCATTTTAGGCCTTGTACCTGTGAGCTGCCAGGCTATGAAGCTCATGGAAATGATGAACACCAAAAGCTTGAGTTTACAAGTTACAAATCATCTGGGCATTGACCAAGCTAAGCACAGCTAGGTCAACTCAGGCTGGATATGCTAACAAACTTAAATAATATGTCAATGCTTCATCCAAATCTTGAATTCCAGATGCTGAACTCTGAATGGAAGTACAGAATTCTGTGCTCCTTTAGTCTCCCAATCGAGGGTTTAGAAAAACTCTCTCGAAAAAAGAAAAAAAAAAGACGACAAGAAACAAAGAAGGAACAAAAGTGAAGGTCAGAAGGTGTACCTTATGTGGGCCATCCAAAGCATTGGTGCAGTATAGCCGGGCATTATCTACTAGTTGGCAGTATGTTGTAAATGCAGTTGCAAATCTCTTATGTGATTTTAACTGTGATTTTACTCTCACAGCTCTTCTGCACATGATGGCTCTCCTGTAAACACTCAAAATATTCAGATCTCAAACCTCTCTGAATCTTTCTCTTGTTAAAAACTAAGAAATTGAAAACATATAAAAATCATACCTAAGTGCTTGGTTCATCTTGAAAAATGGTTTTCTAGTTTTGGAAATGAAAACATATAAGGAAATGAATTTGAAAATGTTTGGAAGTTTGTTTAAGGAAATGTATTTGAAAAAATTCCAAGCAATGATCTATTTTAGGAAACTCATAATTTAGCTTCCATGTTTTCGTTTGTCTTTTTTCCCCCTCAATTTTTGGCTGTTCTTTTGCTCAAAATTTCATTTTCATTCTTTAACATTGGTTTTTTTTTTTTTGTGAGAAAGGTGCCAGTACTTTGCATTTCACATGCCTTATGCCTCTAATAACAGCTAAATAAGCATCACAAACAACTCCAACCAACTCTATCCTGTATGGTCTTCTTCTCTTAGTTCCATCTTGTTCTGGTTCTTCTTCAATCTGTTCCCAGTAGTTTTCAGTTACAACTCCATCGTCAGCCACTGTGTAACCGGCTCCCATGCGGTAACGGCGGCGGTGAACATTCCTGGCCATGGTTATTGTCTGCACAACAAAGGGTACCCAAGAGAGTGTGCCATCCATGATTACATCCCGTCCTTCATTGAGTGCTGTTACCAGGAGGGATGATGCTGCATCAGTCGATGATTGGTGCACCTGGTCAAAGTTATATTTGTTCGAGTTTTACTCTACATTAGTACAAGAGTATAGTATGATCAAGGTAAAAGTTTAGTGATGTTTTACATTTCAACTGGTGCTTATAATCCTGGATTCTGTCATGTTATAATGGTGTAACAGAAGCAGGAAAAGCAATTCTAAAAGTAGTGGAAGAAAATAAGTGGACCGAATATAGAATGGAAATTGAATAAGAACTCTTAAATAGTTCCAAGTCCAAGCATGTAATCAGCAAATATGGGGATATTGGTGATTCGAAAGTTATTCATCAAAGGGTGATTGAAGAGGTGACTTTCCACCTCATATTCATTACTCTTGAAGAAAACAAGGAGGCAAGTTTCAAATTGTGGATCATATGCACCTGGAGCTGAAGCCATGTCAGGTAAGTTTCTATCCAAGTTTCTGGCACATAGTTTTCTGATATATATATTTAATGCAGCTCAAAATTTTTATCCCCACCTGAGTAGCATATGTTTGATTTCCATAACTTTAGGCCCAATATTTTCAAGAGGGATCATTGATAGTATCAAATCATCCCCAACAATAGAGTGCCTCTATCCCAGGTTAACAAAGCTGGTAAATTGCCACTGTAAAGCCAATCATGAACGCTCTGCTAGATGAACAAGGTCAAGGTGAAATATTATAGCATGGATTTGAAGATGAAACGAACCAAGCTTATGATTTTTTTTAATTACTTAAAAGCAAACCACTAAAGGGGCCAATGGGGTGCAACCCATGTTCACATGATGCATGTCACAGTTTTCATCTCATAATTGAATGAGTGGACATCAAGTTGCAAGATCAGTGAAGTTATAGGAAGCTAACTATGCCAAGTCCAAATATTTTAAGTATTTTATTCATTGGAAAGGTAGGCTCCATCTTATTAGCAGAAGTTGACGGTCATTTTATTTCTTAGGCAATACTTTTATCTAGAATAATGAAAAGTGGGTTTTTTTTATAACAATAATATTTTGTCACTTGGTAGATGAGGTCAAATGGGAAGTTGTTGCTCTTTCTATTGCCATTATGAAGTTAACAAGTAGATATAATCCATACATTTTTGAGATGTTTAGTTGATTTTTATGAAATTGGGTCCTTAATTCTAGTATAGATGTTTGTAAATGGACACATCATATTTCCAGAGATGATTTCTTTAAGAAAATGTTTAGATTTTCTGAATCCTTAAATAAATTAGACAGATGGTGTCTGGATCACTGAGTGGACTTTTTCATGTGGGACATATCGATGGTTGGGAGAATAAATTCCACCTGATAGGACACTTCTTCCAACCAAGGTGGGTGGAGCTGGAAGTGAGGACACATTTTGTTGCTGGAGCTGCCTCATGATACAGCATATAACTCGAATTGAAAATTCTGAAGAATCTTCCCGCCAAAATTTCATTATCCAGCAGTTAAAAGAAAAGAGGTCCTGAATAAGGTAACTTTTGCTTCCAATGGCTTAATTTTTTAAGGGCATATTTGTTAAGGTTAATCATTAATGAAATTGAAGGTTTTCTTTTATTTTTCAGTCTCTGCAACTATCATATGTTTTTTTTAGTGACTGCTGCCATGTAGATCCGAAGGCTAATTATTTTCTTACTGAAGAAATTTTGATTAGAACTTTAAGGACTAGTTATTGATTCTTCTGGTTGTCAGATTCTTACATTAGCTGTAGAATACTGAACAGAGGAAAGAAAAGGCTAATAGAGAAGTCTAATCATTGATGCAGAGGAGAATGATGAATTTTGAATTAGACTGAGTTTTCTTTACTACTGTTGATATTGAAACCTAATTTTAGGTGGAATTTCTGCAACCTGTCAGTTGACATCCAAGTTATCTATTTCACCCTAAAATTCCATCCTGCATGTTCTTTATAATTATTTCCTTTTTGGTCTTTTATATGTTCCTTTTTTTAGTTTCTTTTTATTAAAACTCAAGTGTGGTTCATACTGAGTTGTCTTGCAGATTAAAGATGTCCAACAAACACCACCTTCAATTTGTTGATGACTGAAATATAAAGGAGATGATCACTATGCCAGAGGCCAAGGTGTGACTATACACAAATTGTGATCATTTCCAGCAGAAACTTGCCTCGGAACATCGAGAACAAAGCCTGAAAATTGGCCTGAGAAATATATAGGGATTCTACTAGATTGTTTTGGAGTGCTGAGAATGCAATATGTGAATCAAGAAAAGTAAGAAACTGAAGTTTAGAAATGTAAATTCTAATATCTGGTAACTAAATGAGGAGATCATAATAGGAACCTTTTTCAACAGGGCAATGGCTGATGAAGGAGGTCATACTCGACCCTGTTGGGGGCAATGCATACATGTAGATTCTGATGGAACAAACTCAATGATTAACAATTAAATTCAAAAATCTCAAACTGCTTTATCCTATCTTGTGTTGGATAATCAGGTGTGGAATCTCATTTGAAGTCAAATTGTTCATCATGCTAGCCCTGCATGCACATACAATGGGATGCTTGTGGCAATGCTGGGGGAGAGAGAGGGAGCAGTTAAAAGCATACCAATTCAGCCGTTTGAAGCATGTCATCATGGCCCCTAGAGCTAAGAGCTTTGTAAATAACATCCGACTCTTTGAAGGCATCTGCTTCTATTATCACCGCATTCCCTGCTGCTCCTGACCAGAATGGTCTGTACAAATTTTCATACAAAACCATCAATTTCATTTACTGTGCACTTTCTGTTTTATTATTTTTCATGTATATATAATAGTCATATTTGATGCTATTTTATCAAGATCAATAATCAGAACTCTATACTATTTTTTCAGGTCCTAGGTCCTAGGTCCTATCCAGAGTGGCAAGAATGTTATCTCCCACGCTCACAGTCAGGTTATGCTCCCTCCTCCCCATCATTATCTTAAAAAATAAGGTTTTTTGTCTCCCTTTTTTTTTTGGCATAATTTGAAATGGTATTATGAATGTTCTTACTCTTTGAGAATGTCCTTAAGCACGGTACTCTTCCCAGCTCCCATCCCACCACCCATGAGGAGGAGGACAGGGCTTCTATCTTTGTGGTCCACTGGAGCCATCACGTCTGTACATTGTGAATCATCAAATGGTACGAGTCCGATGGCTTTCATCTCCTCCACTAGTGTATTAAATACTCTTGCCACCTTCAAATTCTTTGTCACCCTCTCAAATCTCTGTTCCCTGTCTCAGCAAAAAATAGTTTTATTTCTTTAAACACAAATAAGACCAGTTATGACTGCAATACTGATCAGGATAGTGGGTTTTTTTGTTAACTTGGATTGAATCTAAACCACTTGCAATATTCATGCATTGTTTAATGTTTTTTCTGTCATCCAGCTTGCTAAATTGAATATCCAATCTCTTTCACCAATCAATTAGGTAAGTAATGCATGTTGGCCTTGAGTATTTCTAGGTTGATCTAAGTGGGTGTTTGGCGAAGTGTTTGTCCTGTCCAAGATGGGATTTTGATCAAAATGAAAGGTGTTTGGCATTTTTTTTGAAAACGTGATTTTGGTTGTGGGACCCATTAAATTTCGTTTGCAAAACAGAGTACTCCAACCAATTTTGGCTTTTTACGGGCATTATCTTTCGACCCACCACTTACACATTACCAATACATACAATCTGAATGATAAAGACCCACTAATTCTTCTGCTGCATCATGCATGTCTTGCTACCTTTTGATGCGTGCGAGCATACATATATATATATATATACATATACATGCATACATACATTATTCATACATACATATATATATATATATATATATTTCTGATCATGCATAGTGACATTTTCAATGATTATAATTTATAAACACCTACCTAGTCGCTGCCATGACAATGTGCTTGAGCTTCTTTTTGGGCTCTGTATCGGCACCCAACACCTGAAATTGTATGACAATAAAATTGGGATTTCCATTAACATAATCCGAACTAAGAAGATGGTTGAGATGATTCACAAATTTTTCTTAACTATAGATATTATAATTGTTACATATCTTACCTGACTGATCATATTATGAGCTTGGCTCCAGTGGAATGCAAAGTAACTAAGAGTGCATCTCTCAAACTCCTCCACCAGCTTTATGAAGAGCGAATCTGCATCCGGTTCGTTAGCGAAGAATGAATATATATTTTCCTCGCACTCTTCAGATTTTCTGATATAATCAGAAGCTAACTTGCAGAGTCGTGGACATTCTCTTCTATCTGCAAACCCCATTTGCCTAGCTGCATGCACCCACATGGACATGGAGATCTCAAAACATGACACATGCTAAAAAGATCCAAATGGGTATGGAAAGAAATGGATCACATAGGTAATATACATACATACATATATATATATTTATATATTGATCAGTAATGATAACTCTCTATATATATTTATATAGGTCATATAATTACCTACATAATGTGAGAACCTTTCATGCTTCTCAACCTGGCCTGTGTCTGAAACTTTTATCCTGGGGATGATCTTTCGATCCCTTGTCTTCTTGACACGATAATGCATGGCAGCAGCGATGATCAATCCGATCGAAGAGGCTATAAGGATCTGACTGTAGGTTGGTTTGCTATCGCTATTGTTATTGCTATTATAATCTGAAGAGAAATATAAGTTGTTCCCATGAAAAATATGCAGAAACATTTGAGCCAAAGAAAGAAGACGACAATACACAACACACAAAGAGGCAGACCAGTTTTGTGTTAGAAGCTTAACCTTTCTGCATGTCTTGGATTCCTGAGGAGAAAGAGGTGAATGGCAATAACTATATTTTTGTGAAGTTGAGTTAATTTGCATATGAGTGAGAAACAGATTTGTCATTAGAATGCTGTTAGAGCTGCACTTTAATCGTTAAAATTTGTTTTGGTCCACTCACAAAACTGACATGTGGGGGTTCACAGTTCTCTCACAATAACAAATCAGGGTATGCCACTTGTATTACCTAATGTTTGTTTGTAGGGTTATTAATATTTCAGAATAAGGGTTAATAAATAATATTTTTCATTTTTCTTGGGATAGGACTTGCACACTACCACACTACTTCAATGGTGTTATATGATGTGTGTTATGGCCCACTTTTCATGGATCATAACACACATGATAAATGATTTGTTTGGCTTAGTAATTAAAATATACTTAAAAATGGCGATGGGGCGGGATATTCTTTTTCCAACCTTAACCCTATTTATATTTTTCATTCTCATTCCGTTTAGAGGTTTATCTCAACTTCGACTTTGATTCCGTATATATTTCCCACCCCCAACCCTAATTTTTTTTTTTCCCAAAGTAAGATCAAACCTTTTTTTTTTTGCAGGTAAATTACAATTTTTTAAAAATAATATGAGTGTGATATGAAAAATTTTAAAATTAATTTTATATAATGTAATTTATTGATAAATATAGTATTTATAAAGATAATATATATATATATATATACACACAAACGGGATGGATTAACCATCCCCTAAAGCCGACCGAGTTTCAAAAACTCCACTCTGACTCCATTTATGAACATCACATTCATGTTTTATTAGGAGCGGGACGAGATAAATTGTCATTCCTAATAGTACTTAATGTGTTTGGAGGAGTTTAATCGTATTTAATTGATTTTGAGACTGTTTAGATGGAATTCAAACTGTATTTATCGGTCACAGTTTTTTCATTAAACTAGAGTTTGGGTTAAGCTAGTAATAACTTTTTAACAACAATTAAGTACTTTTTAATAACTCACCTAAATAGTCAACTGATTAATTAAAGTAACATTTTTACATGGCTTCTTAACTCAAATAGGCACAAAATACTATTGAGAAAAACAATGTGGTCATTTGGTTTTGCGGTGAAAAAAGTGCAGTTTGAATTAAATTGTTAGTGTTTGAATAAATGTATTTTAATTAGGCTTAAGTGATATTTGTAATATTTGGATGAGATGTTTAAGGTTCTAAATATGTTATATAGATAAAAAAAAATGGACATTTTCGAAATAAAAGTTTGAAAAAAGTCAAGTTTGACACTTTTTTAAAACAAACATTTGGACTTAAAATGTCCAAATAAGTTTTTTTTGAAAATATTGAAACAAATATTTAAATATAAAAAAATAAAAAAAATCAAATTTAAACTCAGAAATACACGTTTAAAAACCGTTATCCTCCATGCAAACATATCAAATGTCACTTGCTGGTCCAATAATTGAGAAGCAAAATGTCACGTGCTGGTCCAAATTCACCCATCCATACATGGCTGATGGCTCTAAACCGCCCTGCCTGTGTAAAACTTGTGACCTAACAAGACTAAACAATCTCATCCAGTGACATTCTTAATAAATTCTGAAAATGTTATTAGACTAAATAAATTGATGTTGTTCAATCCAAATTCGAGGCAGATGTGATTTCCAGAAAAATGTATCTTTTAAAAAAGACATTTAGAGAGAATATTTTTGTCAAAGCGGTAAATTAATTAAACACATTAAATAAATTACTCAAAAATCTATAATAAATTACATAATGTATAAGTAATTGTGTAAATAATAATATGCCATTGAAGTAAGACCAAAATTTTATTTATTTCTCATATAATTGGAGTGTGTTTGATTTTCTTCTTGTTGATATATAAAAAATAAATTAATATGCCATTAAAGTTGAAGTCAGGTCAGCTTTATGCTGGCAGTGCCTTGGGATTGTGATGTGGAACAAAATCTGTCTTTAGAATAGATTTTTGTGTTTGTTGTCTAATGCTTTTATTATTATTAATTTTTTTGTTTTTTGGGTAGTGTCAATGGGTAAGTCAAAAAGTAGTGTAGCTATCTGATAATCCATTTCTTACTTTGAAAAGCAGCTTCTAGATTAATTTACTTAATTTGGTTTCACATTGGAAATTGTTCAACTTTTTTCACCAATACTTTATGGTACCATGCCTTATTATTTTATATTTTAATTGATCTACATATATAACATATTTATATTTATATATATAAATATATAGGTTATTTACATAGTACAATAAAATTTCAAACAATATTAACCAGATTGAAAGAACAATGCTCTGGTGCCATCTCATTGATAAGGGTTAGTCCATGTAATGACAGAAAGATATTGAATTAGTCTGTCTCAACAGTCCCATCAGTCGGATGATCACGTTTACATATACACACATGTAAGCAGATATTTATGTTGTCCTCACATCATATATATACTCACACACACACACACACACACACACACACACACCCTCAGACCGCAAAGTTTGGCCCTACAGGTTGACACCACTTCTTTTTCTCTCTCTTCATAATCTTTCATCTCCCATGCATCTCAATTTTCCGAACTCCAATGAAACCCCACAAAGGAAGTACATTGATCCCCTTTTTAATTATAACCTACCTTTCAACATGAGAATTACAAACAACAATATAAAACAACTTCCCTGAACAGATATTGATATTCTACTTGCATCATACATCTATTGACATAGTGCAACTCCATGTTCTGTTCAGTTTATATGCACAGACTTGTGTATGATATTTTTTGGCTTCCTGACAAAATTTGAATATTTATAGGCACCAGAGCTATAGTCCCTCAACATATATGTGTGTGTGTGTGTGACAACGTCCAGCAGATATGTCTACAGTCTACCTTGGTGTTGTAAGTTTCACATGTAAATCAACCCCCCACATAATCTTAAGTTCTTTTCATGTAGAGTTGATCCATAAGATTTAATATATCTGATCCACATGGTATGAAATAAGGAGATATGATGGATTTATGAAGAGGATGGAAGAGCTCACCTTTAATCTCTCTCTCTCTCTCTCTATATTATATATATACACACACACACACACACATTTACCGACTTATATACTTTATAATCTCTATACAAAAAAAAAAAGAAGGTAAATTCACAGCCCAAGTTCCAACAAATGAAAAGGTAACTGATTGATCAAGGACCAAATTTTGCAGTCGTACTGTGTTCACATATATATGTCAAATGTTAATTAGGTGAAAGTCAAGGAAGAAGATTGAAACTTAAATTTATTATGTATACATCCAAAGAAGCATGGTAAATTCAATCCATGCCCAAGTCCCGACAAATGAAAACAAAAAAAAAACAAGGCAGGCCAAATTTACAGTCTTATGTTCACATTAAACCAGTATATATCAAATGTTAATTAGGTGATCAGAGTCGAGGAAAAAGATTGAAAACTAAACTCAATATAAAGAAAGAGAGATTTGAAAGCTAAATCATACCCCCAGCCGCCGCTCGCCGTGATTCACAAATTCCATTAGATCACCTCTTAACTTTGCTTCCCACTTTAGAGTTGATCAAGAGGATTTATCAGCAGTCTCTGGTATGATCGGTCAGAGTTCATTGAGTAGCCATGGCTGGCCACAGTTGCACCACCTTGGACGGCAATTGATCAAGTTCTTCAAGTTGAGGGGAATGAAGCCTGGTCCGAAATCATTCAACTGATGTTTTCAGCTTCATATGAATGATCTCGAACCAGACGACATTCCCCTCAACCATTTGATTGATTGAGAGAGAGAGAGAGAGACACACACACACACACAGAGGGAGAGAGAGAGAGAGAGAGTTTTGATTTGGCCATGCATTATTTTTTCATGGGGTCCTTATTTATGTAAGGACGAAGAGAGATTCTTTTTTGGGTCACATGACATGGAGTCCACTTTCTACACCACCCTAAGAAACTTTTCACACATAGGAATTGTAGTTTAACAACAAGAGATTTTGTATAAATCAATATCCAAATTCTTCTTAACGGAACATAATCAAATGTTATTTTAATTTAAGACTAATTAAGTGTTGTTATTCTTGTATTGATACTGAGGTTAACCCAAATAGGATAATACAAAGATCATCTAAGAACTTTAGCTAGCAAAGGCATTGGAAGATTTACATAATAACTATTTGATATTGCCCTCCTAAAGTCAATAAGAGAATTGATTGATATCTTTGTCTGGGACTTCAAGTTTTGAGAGCATTTTCAAAAACAAAAAAAAAAAGAAACAGTATAACATTTGTCCATAGCCAAAAGGAAAAATTCCGTGCATGTTTCTATATATTTCTCCTTTAATTTATGAAATCATTCTGATTTCTTTTGCTAATTAATCTTTGAGGGGGTCTGACTTTCAAAAGGGTTCTTGACATTCTGTGTTTATTCTCAAGTAAAAGGATATGTCTTTTGCTTCCCACTAGGGTAAAGGGAAGGTGGGAGGTGGAGAACGTTAGTCAGTGAGGGGGCATATCCAGCTAGTGTGATGCCAAGCTTGACCCCCAAGCTTACCACAGATTGGCGTCTCCATAGCTTTTTAATAAGATCACTGACAAATATATAAATAACAAAAGGAAATCTAAAGTGAAAAAAATTTATGTTTGATTGCTGGCTTAAGAGTCAGGTTGGATAACATAATCTTATCGGAGGATTTAGCCGGTGTATATTTACATAAATAAACTCTTCATTAATAATTCGATTGGAGGTTCTAATCCCGTATTATTCCTAGACTATTAGTGAATGTAGAGCTGTCAATAAATCGGATCTCGATCCGATTCAATTCGAGATCCGATCCGTTAAGTCCGGATATGGTTTTAGAAATAGTGATCTGTGACTCGGTCCGATCCGAATCCGATTATCCTAAATATAAACGGATCAGATATGATATATCCGATCCGATCTGTTTAAAATTAATATATATATATATATATATATATATTAATTTTAAACGGATTGGACCGGATTAACGGATTCAGATACGGATTAACATTCACTTGATCCGTCGGCTTAACGGATTAGATCGGATCGACTTTCTTATTAAACGGATTGGATTCGGATCGGTTCTGATCCGGTCCGAATCCAATCCGTTTGCAGTCTTAAGTGAATGGGTAAAACTATCTGTCTTAATCCTATCCGCTAAACAAAACGAGATTACTAGTATATTTTACGTGCGTAATGGCTTGCGAATTTGTTTAATCAACCTTTGAGTGACCTTGTCGTAAGGACAAGTCATAAGACGGACCATGACATATTGGATTCAACTCTCACACGACGCACAAACACTCAATATTAGAAGTTGGCTAGCCATCTTAAGACTTGTGTAAAGACTTGTTGCAGTTTGAGAATTCATCTATGCAAATTAAGTATATCTCTTGATTATTTAAAAGAAAAAAAAAAGGAATTTGTTCAATTCAATATCACATCACTAATTTTTCTATTTACATTGGAACTTTTTTTTCCTCATTTTTTGGGTAAAGAAACAAACATAAAAGAAATTATATTTTCTTGTTTAGTTATCATAAAAGAAATTGGAAAAAAAAACAAATTTATGAAGAAAAGTAAGGATTTTTGTCATTTTACACTTCTTTGATCTTTTCGTTTCCTGATTCTCATTCATTTTTGAGAATTTTGTTTCTAGTTATATTTAAATAAAAGAAATTATATTTTCTTTTTCCTTTTTCTTTTTTCTCACCCAATCTGCTTAACAAATAGAACCAAAATGAAGTTGGAAGGGGAGAGAAAAGTAAGAGAAAGTGTGAAAAAGGGATAAACAAAAGCGAAAATTTGGAATATAATAATAATATTTACAGGTGTGAATCTGAAATCATTCAAATCAGTAAAGTAGCTTTTTATAAAGCAAGACAAGAAAAGTAATTTCCGTAGCCAATTCTTCTAACGTGAATTCTTGTCAATATTCTATATTGAGAATTCAGAATATATATATATATATATATATATGTGTGTGTGTGTGTGGAATTAGTAAATTGTAGCCACCAAATACTATGGTATGAAGGAAAATAAGCCACTTTCCATCAATTAATTTGTAAGAGGAACATGTCCCGTCTCATTTCTATCTCTAATAATGAAATTGAGTTTGAAAAAATATAAATAGAATGAAATTGAGATAAGATGGATGGGACGTAAACAATGAAAAATGTTAAAATTTAATACAATTTTTACACTAAAATGATTTAAGTATTCTCATCCTATTCTGTTTATATATTTTTATTATATAAATATTTTTATATTTCTTTAAATATATACACATATATAAATATAAATATGTTTATGTATATGTATATATAATTTGTATACATACATATATATATATATAGATAGAGTTATTAATTTGTGATGATGTAAGATAAAAAGAGGATAGTCCAAAAGTGAGGCAGAGTTTGGATAATTAACAACCCCAACCCAAACAGAGACTGACAGACAACTAAAAGGGGGAATTTTTCTACGCAGGCAATTTTTTCATCCGACCTATTATTCATTTGTCTCGCGCATTATACTTTGACTAATAAACTTTTGACATGTCAACGAATAGCTCATATATATTATGTTGATTTGTCGATGTTTATTGACCTAGAACATGTATCACAACACATGTATCACAAAATTCTTGCTAACAGACAATGCCTACTGCCTCATTGCTTTAACAGGCTCTTTTTTTTTTTTTTATATAATGCAAAGTCAATGCATCTTAACCGGTACTGATCTTCAGTCCTCTTGACCTCATTTTTCAATTAGATAGACAATAGATTTTCGTAATGTTAAAGTTAACGATTATATCAATAAATTAAGGTCCACGTATTAATGTCAATGGCAATAGGATGTCCCCCATAAATAGGAATCTATCCCTCACACACACACACACACACACACACACATATATATATATATATATATATATATAGAGAGAGAGAGAGAGAGAGAGAGAGAGAGAGAGAGAGAGAGAGAGAGAGAGAGAGAGAGAGAGAGAGGGGCCAACTCTTAATTTTTCAAAAAACTCAAGCAAAAAAAAGTAGTAAAAATAGAAAAAGAAAGCATAGAAATGTCTCTTGTTTAAAACCATAAAACACACAATCATTTTATTCCAAATTCGATTTGAGTCTCAATGATTCTTTCAACTTCAATGGATGTTCAAACACCTCATAAAATATATTATATATGTACTGCATACGCAAGAGTTCACTAGCTCAATTATCTTACTTTGAGTTTTTGAGCTTCAATTTTTCCAAAGAAAGAACAAAAGCAAGTCTGTAAAACAAAATGATTCTACTACTGCAAGGTCCTGAGAGGGTGTTTCAGGCTTTCAGCTACTCCAACTGGTGACATACGGGTCACAATGAAACATTTTTACTATTGCGTCAAGACCTATCCTTAAAAAAAAAAAAAAAGAACAGCAACAATTAGTTATGTAATTCATGAGAAAAGCATGCCTAACAAACAAAGGGATCACAACTCGTGGACAAAACAACCATTTAGATAGATATATTTCCTTCATCCGCGGCCAAATTCACCCAGATAGCCTAACAACCTTACCAAAGAAGTGTTCTTTGCATGGCCTCACCGAGGAAGCGGCGGTTTAAGTGTACAGATGCATGTTACTTTATGATGCATTGCTCTAGGAAGATGTGCTCATTTTTTGCTGCATATTATGCCTGTATTTTGACACAATTTAAGTATTGCAAATGCATGCGGGCACACACATTAATATGTGAATTAAAGCATCATCAAAACATAACATAAAGGATTGGATGAACCCTTGAATAGAAGTGTTAGTCAAGTCTGAACAATTATTTCCACCCACGGAAACGTCTACTGTGTGACTCCTGTCATTGTGGATTTTCACCATGTATCTATCTTTTGATAGATACAACCTGAGAATAAAGCCAAATCATTCATGGCTCAGCAACAGAAACCTATATAATGCAAAGAAAAGCATACACGGGATGAGTCACAATTTAGAGTCAACATGAACTTTTCAGGGCCCCCACGTTGTTTGGAAATGCTGGCAGAATAAAGTTATTGTAATATAATACTACTTCCAACAACAATAAATTAATCTATCACCTATCTATAAAAATACAAAAGCAAATGGAATCAACACCTACATGAAATTTAAAGATTTTAGGCTATAGAAGACCCTAAAAGTTGAAGCTCCTTTTCAAATAGTATGCTTCCGCATTCAAGCATGCTCTAATCAAAAGTTTCTTTTTTCTTTTTTGGGGGAAAATTGTATTATGGGATACACTTCTATAAAGGAACCATAGCTGTCAAATCCAAATACACATCTTTTTTCTTTTGTTTTAAGAGCTCTATAGCTAGGCATTCCATAATTACAAAGCAATTATTTCTACTCAGGAAAATGTACCTCAACATGGACATATTTCAACCAGAGAGCTCTTTTTATTCATGAAATGAAGGGAAATGAGCATCACTTATCTGTCAACAACAAAAAAACGGGGGGGAAAATGCATCATTAAGGCTCCATTTGTTTCAATGTCGAATGGAATCTTTTTACTGAACCTTGTGTTTGCATAATACAAGATGAATGAGACAAACAACGAGCCTATTTCACAGTTGACCATTTTTTCCACCTAAAAGGAGGGATTCAGGAAAACAGAAGAAAAGGAACCCATCTTGTGTGGGCTGCAGAACTCATTGTCAAAGATCATGGTTCATATGTTGCAAATGCAGTAGAAGCATTAATCTCTACAAAGCATCCCCCAGATATATTTTTCCCCGATATTAAAGAGAACCCAAATCTTTTAATTTATCATGTACATCACAAAGTTGTGCTTTTACGTTATTGTTGTGTGCAATGCGTACCCTAACATTGTATATAAAGAATGTTGTGCTTTTAGGTTATTGTTGTTTGCAGTGCTTACCCTCACATTGTATATTTTGTATATAAAGAATGATATGAGACAAAGAACTGTATCTCTAGCAAAAACTGTCCATCTCATTTATAACACAAACCATTAGAGCAATTTCTTGCATGAATATCTATCCGTAAGAGAAGAAGGAAAAAAAAACCTTCCATGAGAGAGAAGAAAATGCTTGTTTCTTATGTTTTGAATGCAAGCCAGAAGAAGATGAAAGGGAATTTTAATCGTACTTCAGTTTGAGATTGGAAAACTCACCAAGGATATGACTGCTCCATGACTTCGTAATCCTTTGCTCTGCCATTTTGAAAAGACGAGGTTGGCTTGTGTCCATATCTATTTAACCCCACCTTCAATTTTCCAGGTAAATTACCATTTTGACTTTGAAAGTTCTTGTGGTAGCAACACCATCCCTATAACCACCCAAACAATATGATTTGCCTGGTGAGAACTTGGGATCCAGAAATATGACAAAGAAATCCAGAAAAGGTGTCAGTTGTGCTACATATCCAAGCCCAAGAATGGACCACAGCGATCATGAAACAACTTTTTTTAGCAATCACCCTAAGATGAGTAATTGAGTCTTTAGCCGGCAGCTCCATAGCTGTTCCATTTAGGCATAACCTCAATTTAGTGGGCAATGACATCCTAAGAAAGCAAGAGGGAAAGAAAATTACAATATTGCACTAAAGACTTAAAAAACTGTAACAGACAATATTTTTCTAAAATAACTATGATTAATATAAAAGAAAAAAATAATAGGGAAGGATGAGATGTTTCCTTCCAAGAGACTACTACGGAACTTGAAATTTGTCCATCCTTCTAATAAAAAATTTGACCACTACTTGCCCTTTAATTTATTAAATACACTTTGATTGGATCCAACAAGATACAGATCACTTCTACTTGGGCTTCTATTAAAATTTAAGAAATTTATGTAGTACCTTTCCTAAATACAACCTTGGGTGCTAGTCCCTCATGTTAGAAGCTTGGCTTTAAACATCAAATTCTTCCAAAAGCTGCTTTGCTGCTGTGTCTATCTCTTCCTAAAAATATTTGGGGGAAGGTAAAAGAAAAAAAAGGGAAGTGGCAAAAAGTTCAGAATTTAAGGTAGAAGTAGAACTAACAAATCAAGGAAAAGCTATGCCAGGGCACACTATACTAAAAGTTTCACTTGTTTCAGGATTCAACAAGCAAATAAGTGAATGAGACTTTGACTTGTACATTTCAACTTCCCACAAGTTTTATATCCTACATGTTGGTCATTCGGGTCCAAGAATATTCAACTTCCTTCCGCTTAGTGTATGTATCTCAACTTTTTTTAATACAGAAACCATGTTAAGGAATTTTTAAATTCAATTGCAAGATGAAGATAATGCATCCTACCATATATGTATAATAGCTGATGGAGTGGTTTAGTGACTGCATTGATGCAGTGAGGGAGATGGAAAAACTTTCCCCTACCTTAATTATGATGGAATAGCATATACGGTGAATATTATATGGCATTCAAGAAGATGAAATAAATATGGGGTTGGGAGAAGAAAAAAATGTGAAATTTAACTGTATTAGATTCAATGCAAACATGAACTGCATTTAACACAAGGTACAACATGCTCATGTTCATGACATTATTTAACAGCCCAAAAAGTAGAGTAACCTTAGCTGAAGTTTATGTATTTCAACCTTGTCTTCATAGAATTTCCTTCCATTGATCCATCCAGAACTTAGGCTTATAAATCCCCTTTTATTATGCTCATATGACTCAATGAAATCATGGCGAATGAGTAATATGATATCATGATATACATTATGTATGTGAGAGCAGTTTCACATAATTGGACTACAAAATTGTTTCCAAGTAAAAAAATGAAACAGCGCAACCTCGAGGAAGCCTGAGAAACTGCACAAAATAATAATAATAATAATAATCTGAATTTAGGAACACATGCTCAATTTGCACCTAATACACCTGCCAGTTGACCATCTCTAAAAATTTTGGACCTATGTCTTCTTTATATTGATGAATCCTATGACAGATTTTAAATTTAAACAATCCTTCGCCTACTCGCAGTTTGTTGAATACCATATGCACTCAAGTTTTAAAAATTATAGTCAATACAAATAAATGTGTATGGCTGGAACAAAACAATGAAATAAAAAATAAATAAAAAAACTCTTTTTTGGGGTCCGTGGCTGATCTACACAAGGGAGATAGCCCTCCTCCTCCCATGAAGTTATGAAGCCCCCATCCCAGGTCAAGGTGAGATTCCATCCTTAAGTCCTTGATATTACTACGTAGAAACTTTACTAGGTTAAGCTACGTGGCACGTTCAAGTAAATACATATTATGCTTGTCCTTGTTGGCACTTTCGAGTAAATACATATTAAGCTTGTCCTAATTATAAATACGCAAATGTAAATATAAACGTTCAATCCAATCTTTTAGGGGAAAAAAAACAGAATCTTAAGTCTATGCACAGAAAAAGGTTGTAAGTAAAGAAGAATATACAAATGAAAAATAAGACATCAAATTAGATGTAATCATGTAAACAGAAACGAAACTGGTATTGGGTTAATTACAATACTTCATCATTTGGGTTCTGATTATTAGGTGACAATATGAAGAAATAACAGATTAATTTTCTCAAAAGCAACAAATGATAAATAGATTATTTAAGAATAAATACAAATGTTGTAAACAAACTTCAAGAAAAAAATGCAATCGGATGAATATTTTAGACCATGGCGAAAAAAACGCACACAAAATCCCTAAAAATAATCACGCACAGACGCACGCAACTCTATCTAAATAACCATACATTCCATTTGGTTACTGAGAAAACAAGGGAAAAGAAAGATAAAGAACATTGAATCTTGTGTTTTAAATTCCTTGGTATTAACGATGATGAGAAACCCAGACAAAGAAGTCTAATTATTCTGTTAACATCCAGTTCTACCGCGTTTTATCAAGAATCAAACGGAGCAGAACTGAACGAAGCAAACGGAAGTCTCCTCGTTCCGATAGAGTAATCAAGTAACATATTACATGCAGAGAGAGTTCTTACAGTTCGGCTCCGATTAGAGTTCTTCGGCATCTCCGATCTGCAACAACCGTATTGGGACGACGTCGTACGAGTCCGGTACTTGTAATATCATTTACATTAACGTTCTTTGAGTTTTCGCATTAGTATTCCACATAATTTAAAATATTTGTACTCCTGGCCCCATATTTTCCTTTTTTCTTTCAGATAATTACACTAAGCACCCCTATTATTACTGAAAATTACAAACAATCCATCTCTAGTTGAGAAAATTACACTACATAATCTTAACAGGATTATTCACTTAACGTTGTTAACGAAAATGCTAAAACTACCGATAAACCCTTATTTTTTAACAATATTTTTAGTAAAATGTCAATCATCATATATGAATGTGTGAATCTGTTTATATATATATATATATATATATAACAAAACTAACATTCACAAATTTATGTATACACACACATTAAAATATGATCTCTATTCATACATGTCATGCGAGATATAACTAATATGACAATTCAAAAAAGTCTTTTTGGGTATCAAGTGAAATTTAATTTATACTATTAAATAAACAAAATGTTTTATGTATTTTAAAGGAAAAAAAAGAGTTGCACAGGATGATAGTTTTTTTTAAGAGTTAATTGACCTCTAATATTTGTATTAATGATTTTATTATTAGTTAATCAACGTCAGATACTTTTCAGTTGTAAATGACAATTTTTTTTCTATTTTTTATTATAAAGTAACTTATGAATTATGGATTAACTTTTTATAAATTTTTCAATGACTAATTTAACCATTTTATTTATTATCCGTTTACGTTATTTTTTGTTAGTTTTTTTTATTTGAATTTGAATTTGAATACATTCCTTATATACTTTTGTTAAAATTAATTACGAATTTCTTGGACTTAATCACTTCTTTGTTTTTCTTTTTTCTTTTTTATTATCTTCTCCACTATGAATTACCTTATTTATTTGAATTTTATCACCACTTTTTTACCTTATCTTCTTCTTTATTCTTTACTACTATAGTACTATCTTAACTTTGGTTTATATTAAAAATTATTCATCGAATTTTTATTCACAATTAGAAATTTAATTTTTTTTTCATTTTAGTTTTTTGTTCATTATACTCATTATATTCTTGATTTTTTTCATACAATATTTACATAATATTTTGTTCATTTTTTATTATTTTTAGTTTATATAAATTATTTGTTAGTCGTTATTCAAATTTGTTTTGTATTATAAATTTTTTGATATGTTTTTAGAATGAATACAACACACTGTTTGTTCATTAAATGTTCTATAAATTTTTACATGTGAGTGTGTTGCTTATTGATTTTACTTCCGTTAAATGTTTTATAAAATTTTGACATGTGAGTGTTTTGCTTATTGATTTTACTTCCGTTAAATGTTTTATAAAATTTTACATATTCAGTATCATGTTTATTATAAAAATACATATATTTATGTTTATGTTTTATTTATTATTATTATTTTTTATTAATTTATTAAAAGATTCATTTTTCACGTGCATTCCAAACTTGCCTGGGAATAGGAAATTGAAAACCGAGAAACGGTTAAAAATGCAATCATCCAAACTTCCGCTGGTCCATTTCTACTTTTCTACTCTCTAGTCGTATAGCCTCTGTTTTCTCCCGCTCCATTGCTGTGTTTGAATTCGGGGATTTCACAATCGATCATTGTAAGTATATGTAATTATGTATTCGTAACTCAAAATCTTTTATCTTCGTACACTGTTCATATTATATCTTCTTCCTCGGTTTGATTTTCTCCTGTCGAGTTCTTTTCCAGGGTTTCTTGTTACATATACACGCGCGCGCTCCATTGCTGTGTTTGTATTCGGGGATTTCGCAATCAATCATTGTAAGTATATGTAATTATGTTTATGTAACTCAAAATCTTTTTTCTTTCTACAGTGTTCATATTATATCTTCTTCCAGCGATTTGATTTTCTTCAGTCGAGTTCTTTTCTAGCGTTTCTTGTTACATATACACGCGCGCTCTCCATTGCTCTGTTTGTATTCGGGGATTTCACAATCATTCATTGTAAGTATATGTAATTATGTATATGTAACTCAAAATCTTTTAGCTTTGTACATTGTTCATATTATATCTTCTTACTCGGTTTGATTTTCTTCAGTCTAGTTCTTTTCTAGGGTTTCTTGTTACATATACAGGTGCGCGCACCATCGCTGTGTTTGTATTTGGGGATTTCATAATCGATCATTGTAATTATATGCAATTATGTATTTGCAACTCAAAATCTTTTAGCTTTGTATATTGTTCATATTATATCTTCTTACTCAGTTTGATTTTCTTCAGTCGAGTTCTTTTCTTGGGTTTCTTGTTACATATACATGCACGCTCACACACACATACTTGTGTAGACGTGAGTTTGGATTGATGATTTTACTATTTGAGGGTTACTAAAAATTCTTGAGATTTCTGTTACATACATGATAAGGTTGGTGGTTATGCGATTTGAGGGTTTTGGTCTTTTAGGGTTTTGATGGGAGCTTCTACCATAGTTTCTTGCTTCCCGGATATTTGCCTTATTATCTGTTTGGTTGTTGAGAAAAGATGTGAAAATAAAAGAAAAATCCTGTGTGTTTGGTAATTCACAAAAAAGATGATTGGGTTTGTGATTTGGGTTTTGGCATTCTAGGTTTTGGTGGGGGCCTTCTTTTCCATTTCTATCTTTCTTTTCTTTTCAGTTTTTTTTTTGTCCCACATTCAACACACACACACACACACACACTGCTATCCATTAAGTTGCCGAGATTAGGTGGGAAAAGAGATGAACTATGCGACGCTTAGGTTTTTCATTTGAAAAAAAATGGTGGGTTTGGGCTTCTTTGCCATTTTTTGTCATATTCAATATATATACTTTGCTATCCATTTGGTTGCTGAGATTAGCTGGGAAAAAAGATGAACTGTGTTAGGCTTAGGTTTTTCATTGGAAAAGAAATGATGGGTTTATGCTTCTGGGGTTTTGGTGTGAACTTTCTTGGTGCGAGCTTCTATGATATTGGTTGTTCTTTTCTTGGATACTTAGCTTACTATCCATGGGTAAAGACCAGAAATATTTCTCGAGTCTGAGATTACAAAATATGACTAATAGCCATGTTTTGGTTTGTTTCTTCCATAACGGGAATCCAAAAGATATATAACTCGAGATTTAAAAAGCTTACCATTCTCCCCTCTCAGCAACTAAACAGAGTGCTTCATCATGTGTTTGATTTTAAGCTTCTGCGCTAGCCTTTGTTTTCTTGTACATGTAGAAGTTTAAAATTACTTGTCATTTGTCACCAACATGCATGTTGGTTTCCCATACTTTTCAAATATTTTATTGTTGTATTTGGTGTTGGAAATTCATACTAAATTCGTAACTTTTGGTTTTCTTTCAGAAAATGGCTGAGGAAAATTTTAATGAACATGATGTGGATGGGACGCCTGAAAACTCATATCCTCCAGAAGCACAAGAATCTGAAAATGATTCAGGGGGAGGTGGAGAAAAGAAATGGCCTGGAGAGAATGTCTTCAGGATGTTGGTTCCTGTACAGAAGGTTGGTCGTATCCTTGGCTGCAAGGGAGAGTGCATTACGAAAATCTGCAAGGAGACAAAAGCTCGCATTAGAATTATTGATGGTCCTCCTGGGACAACAGAAGCAGCTGTGAGTTTCTCATATGTATAGGCTGGGTTGTGTACATCCTTGAATGGTGTATCTCGTTTTTATGTATGCTTAATGGTGTCATTTGAGAGGTTAACCAACTGATGGTGTCATGGATCATTTGTCAAACAAATTGTGGTAACATACATCCAATCTGGTTTTGATGCATGCTGTGTGTTTTCCTGTCACCCCTTTGCCTTTTCCCCTCATATTTCTCTTGCTTCCTCTTTGTTTCCCTGTATAAAAATTTGTCAAAGTGATATTTGCAATACTATACCATAGTGTCATGCACTGCGGTTTTATGTAATCTATCATGTTCTGATGGCTGTAAAGCTTTACTTATTTCAATTATATTATGTTAAATTTCTAACCTACACGGGGTTGCAAAAGTTAGATGCAGGAAGCTTCATTTTGATCTTGAAATTTTGTCATTGATTATTGTCATTACTGTTAGATGTTTCCTTCACATCCTTTAAGATTGATATTTGATATTTTACTATGTTTCTATATTACTGATTATAACTTTAAAAGCTACAAGTTGCTGGTCCTTTTGGTGCTGTTGGTACTGTGTACCATTTTCTAGCCATGGCTGTGTCAGGAAGGAAAAAGACTTTTATACATTGTTAATTGGAACTTAATAATTAATAGCCAGATCATAACAATTGGTAAGATAATCATCTATAATAAGACACTTTCACCCCTGAAGATAAAATGGTTGTTGAAAATTTGAAGTAAAAAGAACAATTAGAGAAGAAATGGAATTGTCAACTTTAAAGAACAAATTAGAAGAAGCAAGTGTATTCATCATAATAACCAAAATGAATGTGTGCAGGTTCTCCGCAATTTTAAGGCAACATCAATCACGAAGTGGCTTCAATTTAGAAGAACCAAAGAACCAGATTGGTGGGATCAACATTGAGCATTACAAGTGCTGAAAAATTCTTTTGACTGAACTGTCAGAAATACATTGAATGGACAGCAGTACCAAGAAGCTTTGCGGTTATATCTGGTAACTTTAGAACTTGGTCGATTGGTGTCTTGCCACATTGTTAAACTCATTACAAGAAAATTTTCATAATTGTCATTAATAAGATGTGGTATCCTAAATAGCATATCAAATATGTTCTACATTATTTAATAAGCAAAAACTGACAGTTTAAAAAGACTGCAATATAACTTGATTAAAAAACCTGTCAATGATAGATCTTAAAATCTCATTGGGAGCCCTTTGGAAACCTTTTCTAATGAATGAGTGACATTAATCATAGATTTTATACTCTCATTTGGAAGTTGTGCACTTTCTTTCTGCAAATGGAAAATTTAGTCTGCAGTGTGATAAAAAAGTAAATTTTATAAATTCTTACAAATATGCATAAGCATTCATGTGTGCATATGTAGAACTAGTTATACAAAGATCAGACTTATTAGTTTCCCTTCTTGATCAGTGGACGGACTCGGGTCAAACAAGCTAGAAGATTTGTTATATTTGAAAAGATTCATTATTTTAATTATTTCTCACATCTATAGCTATACATTGTGTTTAGGGGGTATAAATATAAAATATGTTGCAAAGGAATCTCTCATGTTAAAATTCTATCACTCCTAGGAACTTCATATATTCTTGACTAATCTCTTGTAGAAACCATGGTACAAACATTTCAAGCAAGAACTAAATATTCAGTGAACAATTGAGAGGAATTAAAGCTTTATATTTTGTAGTCATAAATTATCTAGTGAACTAAAGTTTTGTCTGCTTTTCATATCAAGTTTGTGTTCTTTGTCAAATAATTGATTGTTACTTAGGGGGAATTATTATTTTTTGATCTGTAAAGGTATATTATATTAACAAGGCACCCTGAGGGAACAGAACCAAGTACAAAAGAAGGGAAATGCCACAAAAATTAAAGCCTTAGATTCCACCCCCCCCCCCCCCCCCCCCCACCAAAAAAAAAAAAAAGAAGTTGTTAAAATCTATCTAAATACATTGGGTATTCTTTTTTCAACAAAAAAAGAGAGGAGGAAAAAACAACTGCAAAAAAATTGTCTTTGAATTTCGAAATAGGTGATTCCTCATCATCAAAAACCCTTATGTTCCTCTCCTGCCAAAGACTCCATAAAAGGCAAAGAGGGGCTATCCTCCGAGCTAGCCTCAAATCTCTTCAAATGGGGATGCACTTCCATCCAAGCAAAACCTCTCTGGTCGTTGTCTGACATCACCTAATTGCACCCAAAAAGAAAGAACACCAAACTCCATGCATCCCTTGCCACCTTGCAATGCATAAGAAAATGATATGCCGTTTCCTCCTCCTCCTCCTCCTCGCACGTACTTGCATCTACTTGGAATATGAAAACCTTTCTTCTGGAGATTATTCGCCGTAAGGATAACACCCAAGTAGCCGATCAACCAAAAACTGCGGCTTTCTTTGGAATCTTGGACTTCCAAATAAGCTTCTGTGGAAATGAAGTCTCTCTCTGACCCAACAAATGTTTGTAGAATGACCGCAGCCGAGAGCATCTTAGTGCTACTTGACTTCCATATCATCCTATCCTCTTCTTCTTCATCATGCAACCCACATCGATCCAACAACAACATTAAATCTTCAACCTCTTGTAGCTCCCAATCATGAAAAATCCTCCTAAAACATGGGCTCCAAACCCTCTTCTCCCCCAAAGTCAACATGTAATCCCCCACTAAAGCCTCTTTGTTGGAGGATATGTTGTACAAAGATGAAAACTTCTCCTTAAGGGGAGTGTCAGAATACCATGGGTCCTCCCAAAATCTTACTCCCATACCCTTCCCAACATTACATAGAGGAGATTATTTGAGAGAAAAGATGGTCTTTAGTTGTCTAGTTGGAGCAATTAAGCTTGTTTTATTTCCTACAAGTTTACTGATAGAGTTGCGCCCTGGATATTGCTCTAGTGGTGTGAGTGTGTAAGTTGGATGTGTTGTTTCTATTTTGGGAGGAACACTTTTTGGGAATGGCCCAATCTTGTCTTCCTCGTCCTATTCTAGATTATTCTTCTGTATTGCTAGACTGTAATGGGGTGTAGAGGGGGTAAGGGTCTTTTCAAATTTGAGAAAATGTAGTTGAAAGAGCTGGGTTTTTAAATTTGGTCAACGGTTGTGGCCGAGGTACCAAGTTAGTGGCACACCGAGGTTTATGGGATTTTGCAAGTGAAAAATACTAGACTTCTTCAATGCGTAATGGAAATGGACACTAAGGAGCTAGTGGCACCTCTCTTAGAGGAGGGTAGACAATACCAAGATGGGTTGAAAGGAGATTTAGGCAGAATTTTGAAATGTGAGGAAATTAGTTTGAGATAGAAATTCAGAGCATTGTGGTTAAAGAAAGGCAACAATGACATGAGATTTTTTCATCAGGGTTGTGAAGGCTTATCTTAGGGTGAACAATATTAGCAGAGTGATAGTTGAAGGGAAGACCTTGGTGCAAGAAAAGGAGGTGAGGCATTTATGTCATGACCTAATTTCTAAAATCCGATCATGACCCGAGACCCTCAAGGTCCATAGGGTTGAATTAGAATATTAGCCATGTTGTTCAATTCTAGGCTTAAAATAAATCTAGTAGTGACTAGTGTTAATTCAAGACTTCTTCAACTTAATTCTCACATACTATATTGCATTTATCATGACATTAAATCATTAATGCACATGCTCAAACATTTAACAAACTCCATTTTCCATCATTTCATTACATTCAATTACTCTCAAGTTTTCAAACACTAGCAACATAACTCAAGAACATCTCCATTCATTACATACTTCACATAATCTTATCACAATCCTGTCGTCCTTGTCAAACTTACACAAAATTAGTTAGTTCCTGGTTTTAATATAAACGAGCATGCAACACAAGATTCTCATAATCATGTCATATCTAAAATGACACATCCATACTCGGTTGTTTACCAACGTGAGTACAATACCCAAAAAGACCAAAATGCTAAGTTTCACATATGCCATTACATTTCTCCAAGGTGTTTACAAAAGAAATTAGGGATCCCCTATACCATAAGTCCCTTCATAAGATTAAGAGAAAAGAAATCAAGAATAGTGGGCAAAAGAAGAGATCTTTCCGTAAGCTATCCATTTTTCTAAAAATATCCAAGGTGATTCCTTATGCATTGCCATCTTCAAGCCATCGACTCTTTGTTGTTAGTCAAGACAACAACCCCAGTAGAGCGACTAAACAAGGGAAGAATAAATGGTGATCGGTGTGGGCATGTTCTAAGTATGGTGCCACACAAGGGATACATGCCGTCACACATTCATGATATATTCAACATGCGATCGAATTAGAACAAGGCATCGACAATTCAAGAGTTATAGCATATGATTTCACAAGCAATAACATCAAGAGAGTAAGAGAGCCAATGATCCACAAACCACAATCACCTCAATTCTCGAAGATTCCACATCATCTTACTTCTTAAAGTTTCCAAATTCTCATCTCTTCAACTGAATCTCAACATTCCATATTTCTCGTATCAACCTAAAATTCTTAATCCAAACTATAGACCCCGGAAGAGCCTAGGTACTTTACGGGCTATTGACCCTGTTGGCAATGTACGAGCACTCACAGTGGGTTTACGGTTCAAAATTGAAGGGAGACACCATTCCCAACATAACCATTTCCCAGGTAATTGCAAAATCTTGCAAGCACTCTAATCACTCAATATCTAACAAACTCTCATGAGCATCCACTCAATTCTCAACCAAACCATAGGTAACCAAGAAAGTCAAGATAGAATCATCAATTAATCTCATTACACAAGCAATATATTCGAAGAGAGTGCAATATAACATCATTCTAGTCATTTAAATATTTTTTCAAACACTTGGTGAGCATACAATTCAATATAACACCATTTTTAGTCTCTTAGAAATTTCATCAAACACATAACATGCATACAAGATTTCTACATGACCATGAAATATAAACCTAGAGATTATCATCACATGAGTAGGAACTTTAGATCAGGATTCATAATCGAATAGACATCTCTACATGGTACACATAATACATCAAGAATCATGCAAGTAAATCACATTTCATTATCCTAACCATGGGTCCATGATATAAAACATGCATGATACATATGAATCTCATCATGAAAAATGCAATGGAATGTATAGATCTTCCAAATATCAACTATCATTCAACCAAGGTTAGAAGCCCTGCATCATTCCTTGAAGATTTGTGTAAAAACCCTAGCTTTCCCTCTTTGTCCTTGAATTTTTTATGAAGATCCCTCCAAAACCTAGCTCAAAATTGATGGTACATGCCTCCTAGATGTTGAATCTTGCATCGGATGCCTTGATTGATTTTCAAATCCCAAAGAAAA
The DNA here is from genome assembly GCA_008638375.1 of Nyssa sinensis. NCBI lineage: Eukaryota > Viridiplantae > Streptophyta > Magnoliopsida > Cornales > Nyssaceae > Nyssa > Nyssa sinensis. The sequence continues at coordinate 3,975,233 of CM018034.1, forward strand.
CCCATGGGAAAAGTAGAGGAAGATAGAAAAATGCAGAGAAACCCTAACTGTCTAAGAGGCTGCCAAAATGTAGAGAGAAAAGTGAGGGGCTGCATGTGGATTTGGTCTTTTAAAGGCCAAAAATCTGATTTAGGGTCCAATTACCATTTTGCCCTTTAATTTAAAACATCCCCCTTTGGTTCTTTTGCCCTTTTTGTCATTTCTAAAGCTGTAAGAAATATCTTATGGCTAATACATGATATTGAAGTTTATTTTTAAGTCCTTGCACTAGTGTTTTTCGGTTACAATGTTCGTGTACTCTCTGTATTATGGAAAAATGATGATTTTGCTCTTATTAACGTTTTAAGTATCCAAATGAACTCGAATTGTTTTAAAAAAATTTCGATCATAATTACATTACAAAGCCTTAATATTGTGCAAAATATCAGTTGTTACGATTTATTTTCCTCTTTTATGATTAGTTGTATTTGGAAACTTATCATAATAGGTCTCTTTTGGAAAAATTAAACTTTAATGCCTTATGTGAAGAGGAGAGGGTTAGGGCTGGGAAAACCACCTGTTAAGGAGGAGGTAGTGGTAGCTCTAAAATCCTCTGATGGTGATGATGTGTTAGGTCTAGATGGATTTTCTATGGCTTTCTTTTAGCATTGTTAGTCAGTAGTCAGGAATGATGTCATGGCGGTGTTTGAGTACTTTCATTTAGTATGGGACTTTACTTTTTTGGTAGGAGTATAGGACTTTTCAAAGAAATCTTAGTGCTCTATTTGTTACTGTGGTGCCAAGGAAAGAGTGTGCAGAGAATGTTAGGGATTTAGGGCCAATAAATTTTGGTAGCAAGTATCTATAAGTTGTAGGTGAAGGTTTTTTATCAGATTGAAACGTGTAATGTGTAATATGGCCTTTCAAGCTCATTTGGGGGAGTTTCAAATTCGGATAATTGATTATTGAGGAATAAATTTTGAAGACTTAGTTATGACATAATCAATTTGTTATTAGGGTTATCCTACAAAAATTGTGTATTGTGGATTTTTCCTTTTCACCCTTTATATGTATGTGTGTGTATACATACATACATATATATATATATATAGGGTAATGTACAAGTGGTGGACCCAAGAGTAAGGCTTGTTAAAAAGCCACAATGTTTGGAGAAGCAAGTTTTTGTGACTTTTGTAAAATTTCGTTTTGCACTCGTGGTTTGGTGGGGCCATACACAACCATATTTTGACAATTGCAGCCAAACACTAACAAAATGTTGTTTTGGTGCACCCATGCACAAAATTTCATATAGAGGGGAGGCATCAAAACACATTCTTAGATTGTTAGAATGCATTCGTGTGCGCGTTGTGGGGGTGGGGAGTAGATTCTTATGTAGTTTTGATAGCTGATGAGTGTATTTATTCAAGACAGAAGAGTCACGAAAAATTGGACATTTGAGAAAGCCTATTATCACGTCAATTGACACTTGCTTCTATCTTATGCTTGAGAGGACAGGGTTCAGGGATAGATGGAACGGGTGGTGCACAAAATGTCATATAGAGGGGAGGCGTCAAAACACCACCTTAAATTGTTAGAATGAATTTGTGTGCACGTAGTGGGGGTGGGGGGTAGATTCTTGATGTAGTTTTGATAGCTGATGAGTGTATTTATTCAAGACAGAAGAGTCACGAAAAATTGGACATTTGAGAAAGCCTATTATTACGTCAATTGACACTTGCTTCTATCTTTTGCTTGAGAGGATGGGGTTCAAGGATGTGCGGAAGAAGTGGATGGAGATGTGTTACTTCAACGTTGTTTTTAGTTTTGGCGAGTGGTTTTTTAGTGGGTTTCTTTGGGAGTTCTAAAGGCTTGAGACAACGTGATCATCTCTCGGCCTTCCTAGCCCTTCCTTTTTGTTGTTGTTGTTTTGTAACCTTGACCCTTGAGTACGATGATGCCGAAAGCAATGGAGAGAGGGGGGTTGTTGAGAGGTTTTGGGGTAGGTACAGATTAGGAGAAAGGGTTGAAGTCTCCCACTTCCTTTTTGTTAATTATACGATCATTTGCAGTGTAGTGGAGGAAAAGGGCTCATGATTTCTTATTGATGTATGAATGGAGCAGGTGACACAACTTTGAAGGATAAGTTTCGTTTCTTATTTCAAATCTCTTCGTATTGTGATGCTTATGCATCGGATCTTGTGTTTTATTTCGAGGGCATGACGACTTGGCCCCTGTTTTAAGGGACATTTTCATGATTGGGAGATGGAGGAGGGTTTAAGTATGATGGAATTTTTCTGTCACTTTAAACCTATATCTAAGAAGCACGGATACGACACGACACGGACAACACAACACGGACACGCAGACACGTTATTTCTAAAAAAAAGTAGGACACGAACACGTTAGGGACATATTGAATTTAAATAAATTTTTTATATGACCATATAATAAAAACCTAATGTTATTTCAATTAAACTTGACATAAAAATACACAAATTTAAAAAATATTATTAAGATATTAAAATAATAAAGTCATTAAATAAAAATTAAAAAACTTTTTTATTTAATCATCAACATCCATGATTCAAGTGTCCGGACACGTGTCCGGGAAGTGTCTGAAAGTGTCGGTGTTTGACACGTGTCCTGACACGGACACGTGAGCCAAAATAGAGTGTCCATGCTTCTTAGGCCTATATAGATAAGGAAGATTTTGGTGGAATATGGAAAGGAACAAGAAGTTCACTATTAGGTCATTTTACAAGGAGTTGGTTGGGAAGGGAATTAGGGATTTCCCTTGGAAGAGTATTTGGTGTGTGAAAGCCCCTGTGAGGTATCTTCGTTGGTATGTGACTTGAGACGCAGTGTTGATGATGGATAATTTTCAAAAAAGGGTTTTAGGTTCGGCCAATTGGTGTTGAATGTGCCAAGAAAGGAGGAGAAAATAATCCACCTTGTTCTTCATTAGTGGGTCTCTTTAGGAGTTGTAGAGGCTTGAGACAGGGTGATCATCTCTCGCCCTTCCTAGCCCTTCCTTTTTGTTGTTGTTTTGGAAGCCTTGATTATGGTGATGTCGAGAGCAGTGGAGGGCGGGTTATTGAGAGGTTTTGGTGTACGTACAGATTAGGAGAAAGGATTGAAGTCTCCTACCTCCTTTTTGTTTATTATACGATCATCTTCTGTGTAGCAAAGGCAAGGGACTCATGATTTATTATCGGATGTATGAATGGAGCAGTGACAGAACTTTGAAGGATAAGTTTCCTTTCTTATTTCAGATCTCTTCGAATTGTGATGCTTATACAGTGGGTCTTGTGTTTATTTCGAGGGCATGACAACTTGGCCCTTGTTTTAAGGGACATTTTCATGACTAGGAGATGGAGAAGGGTTTAAGTATGATGGAGCTTTTTCCGTCACTTTAAGCCTATGTTAGATAAGGAAGACTTTTGGTGGAATATTGAAAGCAACAAGAATTTCACTATTAGGTCATTTTACAAGGAGTTGGCTAGGAAGGGAGTTAGGGATTTCCCTTAGAAGAGTATTTAGTGTGTGAAAGCCCATGTGAGGTATCTTTGTGTGGTATGTGACTTCGGGAGGCAGTCTTGACAATGGATAATTTTCAAAAAAAGGGGTTTTAGGTTGGCCAATCGGTGTTGAATATGCAAAGAAAAGGAGGAGAAAACAAACCACCTTGTTCTTCATTTGCTCAATGGCAAGGGATATGTGATGTCTCCGCTTTTCAGTTCTTTTTTTGTGTTTGGGTTATGTCAATGATGGATTTCTGTAGGGTTGGAGTGGGGGTCACATTAGGAAGGTGTGGATGTTGGTGCCACTTTGTGTTTTATTACGTTTGTGGTGCGAAAAGAATAGTATAATTTTTGAAATGGAAGGTCCCCTTGTAGATTTAAAGATATTTTTTTGTGAACTTTATGCTTTTGAATAGTTGAGTCGTACTCATTTACGGAGATTCTTATATTTAAGTTTTTGGGAATTTGTGGCTCTAGATGGTTGAGCTGTCCTTTTTTTTGGCATATGGGTTCAACTTCTCATGTGGTTCTTGAATATAATTTTACTTATAAAAAAGTAATTTATTTTTGAAACGTAGAATGATATATAATATTTTTAAAATGTTTTCTTTTGCAATTTATTCCTTATCAAATGGACTAGCAAATGGCTTTGATTTTTGCTGCATTTGCTGATTATGTATTTTACTTAAAACTGTTGAATAGGGTAGTGTGGCTATACTCCTCAGAAAGTACTCTTGAATAAGGCAATATGGCTATACTTCTCCGATCCTCAGGAAATAGTGTGCAACAATTTTCTGTAGTCATTTATGTAATTGAACAGTACAAAGTATAGTGATAAGAGTACTTATCAAAAAACAAAGTATATTGATAGGATCTTATATTTCTCTCTCTCTCTTTTTTTTTTATCTTGTTGAACTAATCCATGGGACCCACTGTTGAGGGGATTGGCTTGAGTAATTTGATTAAGTGAATTTTGTCATATGGCCACTGGATTGATTCTGAAGATGATTTGTCTAGATTGTTAAATGGCTTTGGGGGGTTATTCTTTTTGACATTCCATAACAATTAGCTATTTCTTTGAGTAGAGGCTTGGGAGCGCTAATGTGAGCATCGGTTGTTGGTACTATTTGGCTTCTAAATTAGCTGACATGTTTGCTTACCTCTTAGCTCAAGGGGATGGTAGAAGATTTCATTGGGTTTTGTCATTCTGATTAATCTCTTTTGTTTGTGTCGTTGTTGACTTTTCATTTTTACTAACCCCTTCCTTTTTGTATTCAGTGTGATCAGTGGTGGACCTACAAGTAAGCCAAGGGGGGCTATGGCCCCCCCAAAGTTTTGAAATTTGTATTTCTTACTCCTATTTTTTATACAGTTGTTTTAAAAAACTAGAATTGCCCCCTCAAAAATTTTCATATATCTACTTATAAGCCCCCTTAAATTTTAACTTTTATGTTTTTGCCCCCGCTAACTCTATGGGCTAGGTCCGCCACTGAGGTGTGATGCTAGGTTGGGATTTAGTAAATCAAAGTCAGTGTTCCATAGGCTGCAAAGATCATAAGTTGTGTACCATTTATCTACTATCCCCCTTTTTTTACGATATCAACCATCATCTTCTATTAGCCACTTACTTATGTACCCGCCCCCTCTCTCTATGTGCGTGTCATGCTGTGCAATTCTTACTTGTTTACGGTGAGAATGTTGATACTTCACTAGGTCGGGGGCAGGGCTGCCTGCACTCAGTATGTAGAAAACCATGGCTGTGATAAGGTTGTTGGTTTCTTGCCTGCCAAATAGACCATCAAGTGGAATTGGATTGTTGACCCTGCATCTGTTCTATTTTCAATGACAGTTTTTTGAATATGTATTGCATCTTATTTTATATTATTAGAAAAAGTTACTTTGCATTTTTTCTTGGTCTAAGACTCTAAGGCCTTACAAAGGTTAAGTGAAAGTAATCTATCAAAAAAGAAATAATAATAACAACAACAACAACAACAATAACAATAATGCATTTAAGGTTAAGTAAAAGTAGTTTCAATTTTAGGTTGTTCATTGTGGTTGGGCTTTTCCCTTCTTTCTTTTTTTTTTTTTTTAAAAAAATCTGCAAAATCTGTTTTGCTTTTTTGTCCAATGGTTCTGGTTAGGTGTTAGCATCTGAATTGAATTATTTTATTTTATTTTATTTTTTGTGGTAAATCTGCTGAAAATAATTTTTAGGATTTATTGGGCTCTGTTATTAGGTAATGGTTTCTGCAAAGGAAGAGCCAGATATCCCCATTCCACCTGCTCTAGAATGTTTGCTGAGGCTTCATAAACACGTTATTGATGGGGACAGTGATCCAGTGGTTTATACAAGACTGCTAGTGGTGACCACACGAGCCGCATATTTGATTGGGAAGCAGGGGGCCACTATAAAGTCTATTGAAGATGCTTCTAGTTGTACAATTAGTATTTCTGGAGAAGGTGTTTTACAGATAATTATATTGCATCCAGTATAATTTGGGTCTTGCTTGCATGTGGGAAAAATCGTGTGTGTGTGTGTGTGTGTGTGTGTTTCTTTAGCTTCTGTTGCTTCTCTATGTAAATGTTGTTTATAAGTTGTTGTTTTTTTTTTTTAAAAAAAAAAAAGTTCCAAAAGAACCTCTTCTCTCCTTTGTTCTTCCCTGACAAACTATTTGGTTCAATATTCGTTTAACTGTTCAAAAATTTATTGATTTGTTTTCTTCAACTTTTACTGCATGATTGAGAAATGTTAAGAGGGACTCATTTCAAATCATCGAAGTGTCATTTGGCTGGTATCTAATAATTGGCATTTTTTAATATCTGAAGTCTTATTCTTCTGTTGTATTTAATAATGTATCAATTCACTGCTCTCATGTTGTTGAAACAAATTACTGCAGGAAAATTTTCCAGTTTTTGCTTTGCCAGATAATCGTGTTGTTGAGATACTGAGGGAAGCCCACAGGTGTACATAAAGCAGTTGAATTGATTGCAAGCCATCTCAGGAGATTTTTAGGTTGACCGCAGTGTCATTGGAGTGTTTGAAATGCAAGTAAGTTTTCTTTTTCATACATTTTTTGGAGACTGAAGGCTCCTAAGAGTGTAAATAAGATTGTGACATTTCATGTAAGAGTGCAAATGAGAATTAACATGTCAAAACTAATTTTTTACAAAAAGATGCCAAGATACTTTTGAACTCCTCATGATGGCTGATCCATTGTAAACAAAGTAGGGGGGATAAGAGGTCATCAATCCTGTGTATTTGACTAACATATCAATTTTAGGGTTAGGGGTCAAATTTTCTGCTCAGCCATGTTGTTATTAAATACTATATATATAGAATGCAGTATGTGGGGTGTTTGGTATGCAACCGCATTTATCTTGAGCTTTAGCTCAATTCAAGTTTTGGGCTTGAACTCTAAAGCTTGAGTTGACCCTGTGCTTGACAAGGCAGGCTGGAGGCCCTCACCCCCCCCCCCCCCAAAAAAAAAAAAAAGAAAAAAAAAGGGCTAAATGATGTGAAGTTTCCCTTTTGCAGATTCACATTTCACTTGGAAAATATTATCCTTATATATCACTTTTCATGAATGATGTGTCATAACCAATTGGGCCTGGTTCTCAAGCAAGAAATAACCACACTTTCTGTGAAGCCCAATTTGTGATCCACCAATTTTGTGGATATTAAAAGTGCATTTCAAATTTAGAATCATATGTATAAGTACTAGTGTTACTATATTAATACTGCCTATAATTTATTTTGGTCAGATGCAAATGCCAAATGCTCAAGCAAACCAGAATGTGCCCCCACACCAGTCTTGGGGCCCTCCTCCACAAGGTTTTACAATGAATGCTGGTTGTGGACCTGGTTATGTATCTAATCCTTGGTATATACTGCCTCCACGTCAGTTTGACAGTTACTATTTCGCCATCAAACCAGCCTCCTTTGGACAAGCAGCCTCTACAGGGTCCACCTACTTACGGAAGAGATGCATCTATGGGAGTTCACACAAATGTAGCAGCCACAACAGTCAGTGGTCACAAAGGTGATATTTCTTTGCTTGGTCTTTATTTCTTTCAGTAAAGGTTGTTACGGGGGGGAAGTTGCCAAATGTGGGTGAACTAAACTTATGGTGAACAAACCATAGCGGCTGAATCTTAACTCGTGTCATCCTGGGAATTCACCTAATTATATAGCCTTTTCTTTTTTAAATTAGTTCTTTTTGGACATGAAATAGGAACTTTACAAGCGTCCCAGAGAAGCAGTTATTGCTTCTCAAAAAAAATTTGCAAAGCTATTTCTTGTGTGAAAGGTTTTTCAGATACCACCTTTTGGGAGTTGTCCAATTTAAGATGCAGTGTGTTCAAACATATTCTGCAGATCAACCTGCTTTTATTATGGCACTACTATTCAATTGAATGCTTTTGGTATGCACGTTAGTTTATGGGTCTAAGCAGTACAAAATTTGATAGCAAGTTATATTGATGTGTCTTAACATATTCTTGGTGAGAATTGTTTGACCCTGCATGGGAAATTATCTGGGGATAACAATTTGAGAAGCCTATAGCTGGTACTAAATTGGGTAATCACTAATCATATCTTTGGCCAATTCAAGTAAACCATGGCATTGATATTATTGTTATTAGTTTTAATAACATAACTGTTGTATTTATGCTGGAGTGTAAGTTACCATTTGTGCAAAAATTTAGGCTATTCTATTGTAGAGGGGATTTATTGATTTGTAATAAATAACACTAAAACTTTTAAGTGAATTGTCTTTTTTCCCCAGTAACACTTTCTCTTTCTTTTGCTGGGTGGGGGATTTCTTTTCTTTTTGATCAGTTGGGGTGGGGGGGATTTCATCACAGTTACTTATTATTCAAAGCATGCAAATTCCTGGGTCATATGCAGTAGCTGTAATTGGGACCTCTGGTGAGAAAATTAGCTACATACGCCGTGCCAGTTGTGCAATTATTGCAATACAGGAAACAAAGGGTGTGCCTGGGGAGATGACTGTTAAAGTAAATGGATCTGCATCAGAAGTCCATACAGCTCAACAGTTGATACAGGTATTCTACTATTTTTTAAAGCATTTTTTAAGTGTACAATTTTTTTACATTTTTCTTGATTTGTGTTTGGTTTCTATTTTATTCCGTATGGCTGAGTTTGCATGATACTGTCCTAATTAGGAATGGCAACGGGACGGGTTTGGGGCGGGGTGACCCTCCCCAACCCGGACCCCATTTATATGTTTCGCCCCGGCCCCGGCCCCGCCCCGCACCGTTTAAAGGTTTACCGTTTTAAGTAAGTTAAAACTTTTATTTTGATAAGTAAATTAATTTTTTTTTGCCAAAATAATTAATACAAATAAATATATATGAGTGTGATATGAAAAACCTTAAAATTAATTTTATATAGTGTTATTTATTGATAAATATAGTATATATAAAAATAAATATAAAAACTTAATATATAAACGGGACGGGGTTGGGGCGGGTGGACCATCCCCCCGAATCCGACGGAGTTTTAAAAATCATATCCCGATTCCGTTTATGAGTACCCCATACCCGTCTCATTAAAGACGGGACGGGACGAGACAAATTGCCATCCCTAGTCCTAATACATCTGCTGAGTGTCAAGTGACAGAACAACATCTTATCTGAGTTATGCTTGCACTTTTAGCTCTATTCTTTCTTTGTGTGAGATTGAAATGTTCTTGCATTGGAGCACTTGGCATTGACATTAAGTATGGAGTGCTGTGTTGTCTCTATTACTATCATTTGTATTTACTGTCAGTAGGGTGCATTGGGATCATAGTTATCAAAATTGAATAGGACACCAACCCTGTGAGGACAAACCACTCGCTCAACCCGCTTGCTATAAATCTGAATTATTTTAAATAAGTTTTATAGATAAATATTCATATATAAGGCAATTTCCTTTAAAGATAAATTAAAACAACAAAAGTGTTATAGATAGTGACTTTCTGGAAGACATACTACTAATTTGTATAGGTTTCATTCTTCAGGAAGCTGCTCAGACCACATTCATTTGCTAAATAGTCTTTTGAAAATATATTCAGATGAATTCTAAAACATTTTTCAGAAAATTTTGTTTGCATTTTTGTAACAATGGGATAGAGATGCAATATGTTCAACTAGACGGTTTTCTTTTGGTTTAACCTAAATCAAAGTAAGGTCGGCTCAAGACAATTTGAGGCATACATTGACAAATCTAAATGAGCTTTTTTTTCCCCTCACTTTTTGATGATTTTTTTTTTTTTAAAATGATTTAAAATAATGTTAAAAAAATTGTATTATAAGAGTTCAAATTTAGTATGAATAAAACTCTAATAAATATATAAAATGTTTTTTATAATTTTTTTCAATACATATAGGAATATAAAATTGTAATACTATTCTAATAGGAGAGATAGAATGTTGAATGTAATTCTAATAATAAAGTTCTGACATAATTAATAATACTCTAGTAATGAAATTTACAAAATATAAATTAAATAATACAAAATAACAATTTACGTCTTTTTTTTAATATAAAAATATAGCAATAGATATGAATTTTTTGTGAAGCAGTTATAGGCCTTTTTTAGAGTTATTGATCTTAAACTTTTAGTTTCAATTATGTTATAAACACATTAAATTTAGTGCCAGTAGGGGTTTTAATTCATATTAATATATTATGTCTGATTTTTGTCAAGATATACATATTCATAAATATGTATCATCTCTAATCCGACATAATTAACTAATCGTATTAAGTTTTAAAATTCAAACATGATCTATTTATTAAATATGTTACACGTGATAATACGATTGCTTTGCTCGTTTAATGCTAGAGCCAACCTTGGACTTGATTGGTTCAATTCAGGTCAAGCCAAATCTTTATGGTTTTCAAGTATAATCAATAACCAAACTGGTCGTTTCAGTTTGGTTCTGATAACTTGGAGGTATTGAGAGTTGTTGATCTGGACTTTCATGTATAGGGTATAACTTGTGTTATCATTGTCAAAATGTAACATTTCTCCAATACAAGTAAGAAAACAACATAATTAAATTTTGAAATATTAATTGCTAGAGCTGCACAAATGATATTACTTTTTAAGCTGATTTACTAATTGTTGTTTTTGTTCAATCTTCTATCTGATTTTGGTGGTCATCCCTTTGTAGAAATTCTATTTCTATTTCTTATTCTTCTTATTCTTCTTCTTCTTCTTCTTCTTCATGTTGCAGAATTTCATTGTTGAGGCGGATGGAAAAGAATAATACCCTTGGCCAAAGGGTATTATTCTTTTCCTAGTCACGGAAATGTATATGGGCTACCGCCATCCAACCCCGCTGGTCAAGTTGGCCATGCACCTGCTGGGGGTGGGGACTATGGTACTGTATATGGAACTTACTCTCGTTATCAGAGAAGCTGACATCTGGTGCGTAGATTAGGATCGACATTAGGGACGATGATGTGTTGTATGGGTTCTCATGGGGAAATCTTAGATGATTCTTGGCAAGGAAGTTAAAGTGTTGTATTGAGATGTTTTCAATTAGGAACGTTTGGCAAGACAAATTGAATTTGAGTACAGCAAATTTGAAAGCGGATTTTGAGAAATTGGAAAAAGGAACTAGCATTTCTAACCAATTAATTGGATTAAAAACTCATTATGGTCTATATTTGAAAACGGGTTTGAGTTGGATACCAAATTCATGAATTTAAATATCTTCTTTTTTTAATTTTTTTCATGACAAGCATTTTTTTTTTCTAATGGTTTCATTCAAGATGATAATGATCAAAGGTTCAACCAAACAGCCCTCAATTCTCAGTAGACAATTTTCATATATTGGTTGTCTTGGTGATACCTCAATTATGGGGTGGATGTTTCTCATTCAGTTGATTGTGCGAGTGCTAGACAGAAATTTAGGTCGGCTTGTTAGCGACAGAATATTATGGAGTATTGCTATGCATTTAAGGAGCCAGTTGCTTTCTGGCAATATGTTGGTTTACCTATTTTTCCTCTTGGAATCTACAAACTCCGGGCTTGTAATTAATTTCTACCAGAATGCATGTTTGTTGATTCAGCCCCAGAAAGAATAATTGTCTATGTATCCAGGAATTTAGGGAGGGCAATTTTATTGATAGAGTAAATCTGACTATTATCCAAGTAATTGCTTTTACAAGTTCCACAGTTTTAGTTGGACTTAAAAATTGTCAATCCTTTTTTATTGCTGCTATTCTTGACAGACAAGAGGAGGGCACCAAACAAAGCTTATTATTTAATAACACAACTGTAGCATTTTAGGGAGTGTTCCAAAGTCCCTGGAAAAAAACAAAAAAAAAAAAGAGTGATTTAAAATGTTTTTTCTTCATACATGTTGATATCGCATCTGATAATGATGAAACAGCCGGTCTGGAAGCATCTCTGAGCACAAAAATGAGACAAAGTCAAAACACACTCCAACTTACTACAAATGATGGCATGTTTATATCTTATGAAAATATTAATGCATCAAGACCAGAAATCTTAAGAACAGTGCAAATGTCAAGATAAATACCTAACAGTTGATTTTAAAACCTTAAACTTGACTACTTATCAAAAAAAAAAAAAAAACCCCTTAAACTTGACCAAAACTACAAAAAAGAACTCCCTGTGACATTGCTGATTTAAAGGGCTAGCCAGTGCACGAGGCCTCCACTATTGTGGGATCTAGGGAAGGTTAAGATGTATCCAGTCGTCATACCCCCGCCAGTGGAGAGGTTGTTAAATTTAGTTGAAATGTAATCCAATGATCATATGAACACAAGAAATAACATGTTAAAGAAAGGAATAACAGCTGAATTTAAAATCTAAAACTATGAACGGAATTCCCTACAGTTTTGCTACTTTAGGTGTTATTTAGGATCGCATGAGCATATAAGAAATAACATGTCCAGAAATACCTGAAGCTCTGGATATTTCAGAAAACCTATAATTCTTCAGTGTAGCCAAATTCTAAGATGGATGATCTATACAGGTGCTGAACAAGTTGATCTAAAATGCCCAGTCTGGTTGCAGCGGCTGCAGCGCACAACCCGCTTCACACGTCCCCGATCTTCGGCACGAATTCGCTTTTTCCTTGGTCGTCCTGCTAGCCGAAGTGACTTTGGTGGGTTTATGATAACCTCGGCACCATTTCTTTCATTCTGAGATCCCTCTGACATCTCCTTCCAAAGGGTTTTATCTGGAACTGGGTGTATTGTTTGAGAATATGCCTTGCGATAAGTTGCCAGGGTAAAACAACTCTCAGTGAAGCGATGAACATTCTGCCTGCAAGAAAGCAGAGCTGCCACAGCATGAGCGCAGGGCAGTCCGTATAGCTGCCATCCTCGACAAAGACAACAACGGTTTCGAATATCCACAATATTTGTTCCTTCATGAGATAAAACTTCAAATTCCGCTTCGTTTGCTCGAAGCACCTGGTAAGTACGTGCACGCTCAAGAGCCTCTGACACATGCCTTTCAGCAGAAGGTACAAGTATAGATGTCCACTGCATACTTGTTTCGCGTCGCTCATTGAACCAGGTCATCAGTTGCCGGCGGATGGACTCCATCATTTGTATTATTGGAAGCCCAGAGGCTTCAAGTATCCAAGCATTCAATGATTCAACTATATTAGCTGTCAGATGCCCAAACCTTGTCCCCTCAAAATATGCTGTGGCCCACACACGAGGTGGAATTCGTCGAATCCAATAAGCAGCTTCCTGTGAAATCTCTTCAATCTCGAGAATTTTTGCTTCAAACTCTATGACTGTAAGAGCATTAGCAGCTTCCCAGAGAAGGTTGACGAGTATAGTGTTATTGAACTCCTTTCGGAAGCTGTCACTAAGATGTCGCATACAGAACCCATGAAAAGCAGTTGGGAAGTTGGCTTCCACTCCATCTACAATACTCTTCTGTCTATCAGACAAGATTATAAGCCTTGGCATGTTTTCTGTGTTGATTTCAAGCAGGTTATGCAGCTCAGAAAGGAACCACATCCAGTTATCATCATTTTCCTCGTCAACGACCCCAAATGCCAAAGGAAACAGAGCACCATCTCCATCAAAACTGGTAGCAAAAAGCAAGGTCCCAAGATATTTGCTTTTCAGAACATTTTTATCAAGCCCGATAAGCGGTCTGCATGCATTTAAGAACCCATAGATTGAAGCTTGAAATGAAACAAACAGGCGCTGGAAACAATTATCCAGCAGGATTTACATAAACTGATGCAATACTTCCTGGATTTGTCCTTCTAATTTGGTCACAATACTGTGGAAGAAGACGGTAATCTTCTTCAAACGACCCACGGAGAGTAGCCACAATCCGTTCCTTTCCTCTCCAGGCTTGCTTGTACGTTAAGGCGATCCCATGAACACGATGAATCTCTTCTAGTATCTCCTTTGGCTTGTAATTTGGGTTTTCCCTAAGTTGTTGTTCCACGGAATTTGCAACCCATTGTACCGAAGCTTGTTGATGACCAAGATGAGTAATTCCAAAACAACTATGTTGTTCATGGATTGTCCTAATCGTGAAGGTTGGAACACCAGGAAGCTTAGCAGCATGAATCCGCCAGGGGCATCCCTCACTCGCACATTTGGCAGTGAATCGAGTTTTGTCGGACTTAACCGTCTGTATCTCAAAATGAAGAGCAATTGCAGTGTTTCTTAATGCCCTACGACAGCTCTGGACATCAGGAAACTCTTGCCCAACAGCCAATTCATGGGTAGGAGCAGGAACTAGGGTGCGGGATTGGATGACACTGGGACTGAGTAGGAGCTGGGCCTGCTGAACAGACATATCCGGAGCAGGTACAATACCCATATGACTCTGGTCCACAACAAGCTCTAAATTTTCATCAAGGTCATGGTTCTCTACAACAGCCAATTCGTGATTCTCTGATAAACCTAACTGTTGATTCTGACCAGTAAGAGCCAGTTGATGATCCTGGTTGTCAACATCAATATCACCTTGATCACCATCAGAGCCATTATCGTCACCCAGATTCATTCCATTCCCACGATCATGATCATATCCATTCTCGTAATCGTCACTATGACCTTGGGCATGTTTTAGAGCCATTTCATGATCTTGGGCCTGATTCAACACTAATTCATGATCATGGGCATGCCCTTGACCTAAATCATGATCATGGCTATGCCCCATATCCAAATCATGCTCATGGCTCTGCCCCAGTCCTAAATTATGACTCTGTTCAAGTACCAGATTATGGTTATGCCGTAATCCCAAATGTTGGCTCTGAACAAGCAATAGATCCCCCCCTTTCTGCCCAAGAATCACATCCTGGTTCGCCATGACTACTCCACATAAATATTAATCCCACGCCTTCTTAATCTCCAAGAAGAAAAAATGATTCAACGTATAACTCAAAATTTGCTTCACTGTTTTTTTTTCAAGAAAACCTGTAAAAAGAGAGAAAATATTTATGAATCAAAATCAACCCTTCATCCTAGCACACCCACCAATCATTACTATAAAGAGGAGTAAAACGAATGAAAGCAATTATAAGACAATGTCATTACCTAAGTTATCCTTTTTAGATTGAACTTTTCTGTCACTTTCTTTGAGAATTAAGGAATTCAAAGGAAAAATAAACTCAAAATCGGACAGAGTTCTCCACCTAAATAGACTTCTACCAATCAAGCTAAAGAATCCGACAGAGAGACAATGAGCATGACATGACATGAATATACAACAGAAAAACATCGGATTAATGAAATAATGGAACATTTGGTCACTAAGAAAAGATTGAAATTTATATCCTACATTATTCATCAAGTGGGAGCGGAGAAACAATAACAAACCCAAGCCTAATGATACAACCACCTGACCTGGCTTAGTTAAAAAATTGAACTTAAATTTCCTCCTCTCTCCCCGGTTTTTCAAGGCAATCAACCAGAGGATAAGAAAGCTTTAGACTCAATTAAAATGCGAGAAGAACACAATTCAAAGCTCACCAATCTGAAGAACTAAAAGAAAAAACCCTAATTTCGAAAGCGAGCGGGAGTTTCAAAACTAACAACTTCGAGCGTCCCGAGCACCACGAAAACCTTCAAATTTAAGATAAATACAAAAAATAAATAAATTAGAACAGTGATAAAAAAAGGGATGAATTCATAACTACAATTAGGGTTTACATGTGTGTGTGTGTGTGTGAGAGAGAGAGAGAGAGAGAGAGAGAGAGTAAATATTAAGCGTATGTCCGTGTGATTTTGGCTGGTAAGAGAAAGGGGATACCTGAAAGAGGGAAGGGTAGAGAAGGGGAAGGGTAGAAAAATTGCAGGGGCAAAAGAGAAGATGGATATGGATCGGAGTTTTCGAAGGTCAAAAGCCAGGGCGGAGGCCAAACAAGGGGGGCATTTTCGTCATCCCAATAATCCATTCGCTTCCTCTTCGTAAAATCTCTCTATTACCCCCCCTTCGGTCCTCTCCATATTTTTTTTTTTCTGGCAATACAAAGAGGCTTTGAACTCTCTTGATGTTTTTATTTTTATTACAACACGGTATTAGAAATGTATTATAAATTTTGACATACAAAAATATTAATTTAATATTTCTATATATTAAATTTTAAATAATACAGGAAGATTATTAGATATATATTATTTTACGATTTGATACGTTATAAACACGTGTGATATTTTTATAAAAAAATGTTACCAATTTTAAATTTGTCTAAAGTGAAAGTGTATGGTAGCACTTGATTTTTTTGAATTTATTGATAGTATGATTGGCTTTCAACAATGGATTAGTCTTATTTGTAAATTTTATTTATAAATAAATACACTTTTTATTAGAAAAAAGAAAAAAAGAGAGAGATTTTTATCATTTGATATTTTTTTTAAAAAATAAAATATAATAAAATTGATGATTGTATTTTGCTAAGACTTGACATGAGAAGAGTCTTAACTCATATGTTATTATATAATTTTGGCAAATTATTATGTTTGATCCCAAGTGTAAATCAACTTAATTTACAAGAGAGAGAATACTAAATTATGCTATTTAGAGTAATAATCATGTTTTAGATAACCAAAAAAATTCTCACTCTATGTAAAATCTAATATTTATTACATGTATTATATATCTCACCTCGAGAAAAGTTAAGTTTTTATTTTTTTTTTGTCAAATTACAGATTTATACAGTATAAAAGATAATTTATTTTGTAGGTATGTACATACGTTATCCAATTATAGCATGAATATTCACTAAAACTAGCTAGTGTTGATCAATCAGTTGGCCCAATTGACGTGGGTCCTTAGGAAATTCACATCATAAAATCGTATAATCCATTCTAACCGTTTGATAATTTCTTTTTGGCCTTTGTCTGTCTCGTTTGTTTCTCACATCGGGACATTGATGATTGGATTAATTTCATGTACGGTATTAACACGGGTGAAAACATTCTCTCTTATCCAATTGATCTTTTAGGGATTGTATTTTATTTAAAGATTAAAGTAATTAAAATAAATAAAAATACAATTCCTAAAAAAAAAAATATCAATAATGATTACACTGCCTTACTAACATTCTTTGTAATTTCTGATATTCTATTGACTAGTCCTATCATAATTAATGAAACCCTTATAAATAATTACACTGACTTTTCATATTATATTTAATAATTACATAAATCTCGTATATTAGTATAATATATAATAATATTTTAATCATATAAGAAAAATTTAATTGAAACCTTGACGTTGTTAATGATAAATTTTGTTTGAAAAGAAAAACCTATATATTACCAGCATAACAGAAAAATTGTCAATATAATTTCAAAAAACCTTCGTCATTTCCAGGTAACTTGAGGAAGAGGAAAGTGAGTGTAAATATCCAAAACAAAAATTAACAGATATGAAACTTGTTGGCATAAGCAAGCCAAACTCTTTGTAGCATTACCTGCGTACAATTTTCAAATCTTGAGATACCACTTGATCATAAAATATATGTCATATTTATGAAAATACAGAATTAAAAGACAAAATGACAAAAGGAATACCCTTTTTCCCCAAAATTCCTTCTCCGTTTTCATTTTGCTCACATAATCCCTACACAATTATATTGATGTATTATTCTCCTCTTCAAACAGAGGTAGAAGTCCCATTACAATAGAATGAGCTAAAGGAACTGTGGATCATGCTTTTAGAGCACAGAGTGTTTAGAATGGTATAAAAAAAAAAATGAAACATCTCCAAGCAAGCGTCAAAAAGGCTGCCCCGTAAACCCCCCAAAACCCCAACTCAACTCGTTTCTAGCTCACCCAACGCACTGCACCTAAATACCTATGACAGCAAACATCATTTTTTTTTTATCAATATTTTTCAAACACAATTTTACCACTCACCAAAACAAAAGCCGAGCAGCAGGGCAACTGATATTGCCATTTTTTTGTTCTTTTGGAACCTAAAGTTTCTCCAGCAATTACCCCAATTCAACTCCACAAGCCATCCCTGAATTTGTCATCTCAGCCACATGCCCAGCTTTCTAGGGCAGTAAAACTGCCGGCACACTCAAAACTAGTAAAACCAGGGGAAAAAAATTAGTTAGCTGTCACAAAAAGGTCACCATACCTGTCAAGATGGCACTACCCCCTTCACCAGTGCATATTCGAGCTTAGGCAACATTTCAGAAACTACCTTTTGCAGGGCAACACAATTTGGTTGATTATTGCTTCCATTTATGACCATTTTTGAGAGCAAGGTGATTTCCTGACCATCCAAATTTTCATCAAGTAGCTCCTTCAAAAAGTTGTCATCCTCGTTGAGGTTTGCTGCCCTCATGAGGTCTATAACTTGCTTCAAGGTTGCAACATTCCTACCGGCACCACAACCCATGGCAGTTGCACCACCCACTGCATTTGCAATTGTTAGTGTACATACCATGGGAATATTGTGTATAAAACCAAATGCAATAGCAGCTACAAAACTATCTCCACACCCAACAGTGTCAACAACATTCACCTGTTAAAAATTCAAAACATTAATTAAGGTTAGACACCTCACCTCATACATACGAAAAGAAATATGAAATATGCATCCAAGTGGATCAAAAGAACACAATCCCAGCAGTGTGTAAATGTACATTTGTTTAACAGAAAACACAAACTTTTCCAGTTTCATTAACTTATAACAAGTATATCCACAGCTTGTAATGCCTTTTTTTTTTTCTTTTAGAAAAAAACTCCCACCCTCCCTCTCACTCTCTCTCTCAAATGTTTTGGCACAGTACAAGTTCTCTTAAGGTGCAACAACAATGCATACAGTGCTCGGTTTTCATCAGACTAAAGAAGGCATTCCAAAATGCCATAAAAACATTATACGATTGTTGAATTAGTCAAAGAAAGTAAAGATCCAAATAAAAAATATACCATATTAGCATCAAGACAAATAAAAATGGAAGATTGCCCATATTTTCATACACAGATATAAAAAATCCTATATATTGATACCTTGAACGCAGGTGCACATGATATACTTGACATGGTTATTAAAATTGAGCCCTTTGAACCCATTTTGACAATCACCCATTTTGTACGTACTCCTTTCCTGAGCAACTCCTGTCCTGCCAGTATTGGGTTTCCTATGCCAGTCAATGATTCGACCTGGCACATCATCAATAAAATTGCATTGTATTGTTCAGACAGAATACATTAGTATATTAGAAGGGAAATTGAGGCACAAAATAAGAAGAAGAAATGCACAAACAGAATGCATTCAAAATATCCCAACCAACCCCCCACCACCTCTTCAAATTTGACTTATTATGCCCTTCGTGTGAATTAATAATGAAGAGGTTGATATCAACTGATGAAGCATATCAATCTGAATTTTAGAATCTTGATAGTTTTGGTATCATCAATAATCAAATACCCCACTTCCAATGGTTCATGCAAAGAACTAGGAAATTAAAGAAAACAATGTCATTATGATACTTCTGAACATGAGTATGATTAGCCTAATGAACCAATTGTAACATTCTGAGATAGGGTGTCAACTGAAAATACTTGGTGGAACTTGGGAATTTTAAAGACTATGCTATGCTATTTCCTTCCTACATAGGGTCTAAAGAAATCTCTTGTGCAGTAACTACCATACCGTGTTTCGACCAAGTGATCTAAATGAGCAGCCCCATCATACTAGATTCCAATATAGCAAGTGGCATCACAAAGGTTATATGGATCCTTCAAATTGGATGAAGCATCCCTTTTGGACATGACATGGTTACAAGTAAAGCATGTGTGCAACATGCATGCTTATAAGCAAGGGGCAATCATATTTCTAATTCAAAAAGGTTCAACAAGATAGTTACATTCATCCTTTTTTACAAGGATAATCAAAATTAGTAACGTAGTCATATTACAGACAAGCAATAAATTCGTTTTAACCTAAGGTATGGAAGAAGTCTTGATAACTAAAGCATTTCAAACCCGTCGTTGTCCCCAAAGATTTGACGATTAGGCAAGTCTCTACCCAATAATATTATACCTACCAAAATAATCCATCATTCAGAATAAAATTTTATGTTTCTAAACCCTTTATTTACTTGCAGCTACTCCATATAAAAACTAAAATAATTAAATAAATCAAAATTTTTGATGTCTCTATGACTTCCAATCCAAGTACAACTGGCTGTTTTATTATATTTTTTTTAGATGGTAAAAAAAAAAAATCTTCAAATAAATGGTAAACTTTTAATTAATATTATAAACACAATCACATGCCATACTGGATTTAAGTGCAATGGATGAAAAAATCAAAGGGATTTCCATATAACACAGGCTAGTCATCTTTTATAATTCAATCGAGAAATAAAGATCTAAAAAATTCACAAAAAGAGGCCATGTGTTAAAGTAGAGTGGAGGGCCATATAAGGATTAATGATCTATAGAAAATAGTTGGCACAACCTTTAATTGAGTTCATAATAATAAAACATAGCAATAGATAATGCTCAAACAGGGAGGCGAAGTCAAACCTCCTCAGATGTTAGAAGAAGAACATCACTCATCCTTAAGAACTCGCTAAGTGCTCTTCGTTCTTCGGGTGTTCCAGAGGAAAGGCTCTTCCCCCTTGGTCCAGGATCAAAAAAGACTGAAGTCCCTACTTCAACAGCATATTCTAGAGCAGAGACAATCAAACCAGGGGCAAGCTCATCAAAGCCATAACCATTACAGAACAGAACTTTTGACTTTCTTATAGCTATCTTTACTTCATTTGATAGCCTGCTCATCCAACTGAAGGCAGGGCTCCTTACTAAAATCAGCACGACTGGTAAACAAAACAAATGTGTTCAGAGAAACCATCACTTGGCAATGATTGTAACAATAACATCCCACAGGGGGATGAACCTCGTACAAAGTTAGTTTTTCCAGAGAAACCTAAAACAACTTAAATTTGAGAACTTTTACCTGCAAAAGCCATGTCTTTGCAAAGGGTCCACCAAAACCCAACATAAAAGGGTTTCGTATGCAGCACTAGAACTACTAACGTCATTGTTATCTTCACTCATCCCAACCATATCAATTCCCTCATCATGAAGCACATCTGAGAGAAAGCGTCCATAGATCTCATTACCCACATGACCAATTGTAATACAGTTTAGTCCCAGCCTTGCCGCTGCTATGGCCATATTGCAATTACCACCAGCTTCCCAGTATTGCTATGCACAAAAACAAAGTTCAAAACCTTAGACAAAAATAGCATGCAAATAGAATCAACATAATGCTCAAGTTTGTCATTGGAACAATACAAAAAGTAGTAAATGATGCACAATACAAACATCAACAAGAACAAACACCTGGCATTGTTCGATGCCAAGATGATTGGTTGGCTTGTTGGGGAAACATTGGCCCTGTTTGCAAGCTGGGTTGAACGAGAGCATAACTTGAAAATTTCCAACCTTAAAGCAAGGAGGTTCATTAAACATCTTTACCCTATCTTGTTCATTTCTATTTCTTTTTCTTTTTTTCCTTCGTTGGTCATGATTGCACATTATTACTCAATTTTCCCAACAAAAAAAAAGTCCAAGGGCAGCAGCATCTTAGGGCCCTAGCTTCTCCAACTGGTTGCAGTGTATCAAAAATGGAAGTGTGTGAGTTTAAAGGATGCAACTTCACCACGAACAACATTTTTTAATGCTTTTTTGTGTCCGGTAGCTTCAAAAGTTGTCTGACTAAATAGTTTATTCATTTACTGACCAATTAGACTAAGCCTACACATAAACAATGCACATGGAAGGATTGAAAGTTAGGAAAATAGATTTCAGTGGACAGAAAAATTTTATTAGCCAGAAATATTAGTCTATATCTATAGGTCCACATACCACTTATCAAAAAAAGAAGAGAGAGAGAGAGAGAGAGAGAGAGAGAGAGAGAGAGAGAGAGAGAGAGAGGAGAGAGAGAGAGAGGTCCACTATACCAAAATGAAATTAGAATCTTGTTAGGCTGATCACTAAGCACCAAAAAACATTTGAGATATAATCCCTTTTTAATAAGAAGATAAATTGATCTCTCTCTTCTTTTCACCCCCTACTACTTTTCCTTACACTTTTATCATCAAATTTATTGCGTTAAAAAATTTCCTGCTAAGCTGCTCCATAGCTGCTCTTGTTCCACTTGTATTCTAATTTCCTCTCTATTTTAACCATTAGCCAGAAATTCACTGCTCTGCTGCAAAATCCACTAAGAAGACAAGCAACTAAAAGGCCACTGCATAGCCTACATCAATGTTTCATAATGATTAATGAATGAATTCCAAATGCAATCAGATAAAATTTATAACTATATATCATCATTTATCTCAACTCAACCCAACAAAGCCTTATCCCAAACTATTTGGAGTTGGCTACATGAAACATGTCACATCATTTTGCTCTATTTATGACCATATCCTTAATTAGATAGAAAAAAAAAATTCAAGTAGTAAGGTAGCATGAAAAAACACCATGCACATTTAAATCAGTTTCAGACATATGGCATAAATGATATCACATTGATACTCTAATTTTAAATCTAGACCACATGTCAAAAACTTATTTGAATGAGCATGAAATTTCTCCATGATACATTTCCCAATTAAGCCACATTTTATCATATCTTCTTTTACTATCCCCACCAAAGTTAATTTTGGTTCACTCACTTCCTAACATAACCCTCGATATGAATCATGTTGTTATTCATTCCCGGTGCATTTTGTTGTCTTTGTTATATGTAGCCATACCACTTTAACTGGTTTTCTCTTATTTTATTTTATATGTGTTATTCTTACAATCTTATAAATATGTTCAATTTTAATTTTATCGTTTCGTGTCTTACTATACATTCATCTCAACATTCTCATTTCAATTACACTTAATTTATTAATATGTTGTTTCTTAACTGTCCAACATGTTGTTCCATACAGCATCACTGGCTAATAACTGTTCTGCAAAACTTACCTTTCAATTTTAAAGGCATGAGTTGATCACACAATACGCACGACACACTTCTCCACCTAACCCATACTAGTTTAATTTTATGAGTAACATCATTTTCAATTTCTCGTTTTTTGATTCTAAAGACTCTTCCCAAATTTTTAATTAAATATTTATCTCTCTTCTAATTTTCTCAATTAAAACAATATTATCAAAAAAAAAACATACACCATGAAACTTCATCTTGTATGTACTTAGTCAGCTGACCCCTCTATGATACAAAAATTCACTTATTTCTCCAACAATTGACCTTATGAGTTATGATAATCAAGGTCGCATTGTAAATATCTTTTATTGCTTCGATATATTATTTTGTAACTCTTTTATTTTCCAAAACTCACCAAATTAAATCTCAAAAAACTCTATCACGCGCTTTCTCAAAATCGATAAACACCATACAAAGAACCCTCCTACATTGCTATCATTTAAATTACTACGTTAAGAACAACTACAAATTGCAATCGGATCAAATCTAAACTGTACTATCACGATGATCCTCACCTCTTCTAAGACACTGATGTAAGGAAGCTCCCACGATTCCTTTACATCGGAGGCAAGAAAAATCTTGCATGTTTAAGGGGTTCCATTTATTCAGCGTCGAGATTCACAATATTGAATAAAGTATGTTCAGAAAAAGGGATAGCTGGTCAACAAATAAATGCATGTTTAGCAAAACATAAGCTTGTGCAATCATTATATTTTTTCAAAACAATTGGAACTTATCATAATATTCGAAACAATCATGAAATTCACACAAATTACAGTACTGTGTGCGATTAATAATTGCGGGGACTAACTCGAAAGGCATGTGCTTAAAGAAACTGCAAATACTAATTTAAAAGTTAAAACAATAATCAAATAAAATTCAGAGTCCGAGTAAAAATGGAAATCATGGAGCTTCACATTTTATTCATAAAAATTAGAGCAAAGATACCAACCTTATCAGGTGGCGATTTCGATAGTTGTTCCATGTAAGCTTTACGTTCCTCCAACGACGCCGGTGGCAAATTTGGGACATTGAGAACAATATCGACGCAAAGATTTCCGAGAGTAGCAACATCGACGTCTTTAACTCTGACGCTTCTCAACCTTCCGTTGTTAGTGGAACAATTGGTAAAATTAGGCCGGTGATTGGCAACGGAGACTTCAATCCCTTTACAGTTAAAGATCGAAGAGCGAGTTTTGTCGTGTGAAATTGAGGGGAAAATGGCGTGGACTATTCCAGGGTTTGGAAGAAAGACTGGAAGTGGAGATAATCCATTGCATGTAATTGGCGATTTGAGGGTTACGGTGTAGTGATGCATTAAGGAAGTGCCGAGAGCGCAGGAGAAAGAGAAGGAAAGGGGGCACGGGGGAAATGGAAACGGAGAGGGGGGGAAATGAAGGAATGGCTGAGAATATTGAAACTTTGAAAGTCAAAAAAGTTGAATGAGTGAATGAAAATGAATCCTACGATCAAGTTGACGCTTGCAACTTTCCGTTATGCTCCCACCGTTGGATTCTCAGAATCTTTGATTAACTTTTATTAATTTTGTAACAAAAAAATAAAAAATAAAGCTATACTTTTTAAAAATTATATCACAAATTCTATGTTATGTCAACAACATGATGTGACGTGTCACTTAAAGTCTTATTCCATCAAAAAAAAAAAAAAAAAATTCTATGCGTTATTATTGAATGTATCATGTTGGTGTCTTAATTTCTAAAATATATAAAAATAATCATAATTTTTTGATACACCATCGAGAGAAAAAAAAAAAAAAAAATCAAATCACATTAATTTCACCCAAAAAAAAAAATAGACAGCAGTCAAGAGGCCCTCTTGAAGAATCAAAATGGGGTGAAAGAACATGCCCAATTAGTCTGTCATTTGAAGATTGAAGATAGAGATGCTTTACAGAATTACAAGGTTAGGTTGAGTCAGCGTCCTCCCACGTATGTCATGAATGATGAATGTTTGTTGGTAATCGAAAAGGACTTCAGCCCGGAATCGCAGCATCCGTTCTCAAATCGCGAGGACGGCTGTTATATCTCCTCTGCCCCCACCCCGCCAAACATACGCTTACTGTAAAAGAAACTGAGATCCGTCCAAAAGGACACTTTTTTTTGGCCATGAGCTATTTCATTCCTCATTAATTCATTGTTCAGAACATTTTAATGTCTTGCTGCAAGAAAAAAAACTGGTAATATCATCACATATTTGTTCAATTCCGTCTTGATCATGGGAAGTGTGCTTAGTATGGCAATTATAATGGCTTATCGTCTCTGAGATTCTCCTTGGTGACTGCATAAAGCTGCTTGCATAGTGGATAATCAGCAAGGATCTGTTGTGAGAGTTTTGGATCAGGAGGTCTTAAGGCAAAACTGAGTTAGTCCCGTCCCACTGCCTGGGGGACCATAGATTCGGCAAATGGAGTAAGATTTGAAGTTAACTGCATAGTTTTACAGGATTATCTCCGGTCGAAGTTGTTGCTCCTTTGACAACTCTTCAAGCCTGCTGACAACCTTTTGAGCCATATCCTCATATGCTTTGGCGACTGCAGAATCAGGTCTTGACATTACTACAGGGACACCTTCATCAGAACAACTTCTGATCTCCACCTCCAACGGTATCTATAATAACAATACACAAACCAATTAGAATAGAATCCGAAATACAAGTGGTGAAATTCTGACCAAGGTCCCATATAGGACCTCTCTTGAAACAGAGTCAAATGTTTCCAGAGCAACAGCAGTATTTCAAGGTTTTCTCGGTTGCAGTTCTTTTGTTCTCTATTGTCTCTCTCAATGGCAACGGATGTGAAATTAACTTGAAATACTGCTGGAGGAGGCACGGGTGGATAACAAGACAGAGAGTTGGAGGCATAAAACCAGATCAAACCAGGCAACTGCTGTCAGTGTCAGACCAGAAGTTACCTTAGCAGGTCTCAATGACTCCGTGTAAATTAACCCTCACATGGGCCTTGCTAGATGGGGCATAGCCTACAAGTAACCTAGTTTACACTAGAAATTATTCTAAATGTGACCAAATAGCATTAACATCGCTAGCTATCTTTTAAAAATCAAGTCCGAAAACATACCTCGCCAAGAAATCCCAAACCCATGTCATCAGCTGTCTTACGAGCTCCTCCTTTCCCAAAAATATGCGAAGGCTCACCACAGTGTGGACACTTAAAGAAGCTCATGTTCTCTATGACTCCCAAAATCTGTGGAGCAACCAAACTTAGAAAATGATGATAAACAATAGGGTTTAACTAATTTAATTAGAATGATAATGCTGTATCATTAAACAACAACTACTAACACTACCATACCATCTGGAAGATCAATTAGTAAAAAGCAGACATGTATTAAAGGCGAACATTAGGACATTTTCTTCTGCTTAATGACTCTTTTATAGAATTCATAGGTAACTTTTTTGCAGGTTGGGAGTGTTCCTATTAAAGATGGTATGGTAATGTTCCTTTTTCTGCTCTGACATTGTCTACCTGCACTAGGGGCTCAGCCCCCTCTGGCACTTGATTTATTGTACATATCAGGATATTATTCTATTATGCTTAAAAAGCAACTATGTACAGTGTGTGTGCAAGTATAATTGTACGACCATATCTAAGTAAGATTTACAGAACAAGAAGTGCCCAAGATATTTAAATGTCTAAAAAGTTCTCAGAAGGATAAAGAAGCACCGACATGCCACCAATTTAATAACTCAGTTTACAACTACTGCAGGAACCACTTCAACACCCTAAAAAATCCATTATTACTCTTTCCAAACTGAACACATTACAATGAAAAACGGAGTACAATCCCTCACTTGATACAATAATACAGACATTAATGTGCTTGGTTCAATTATGACTTTCTTAGACTGAGACAAGTGGAAACACTTTGATATAATCCATAGAGAGAGTAACAGTTGCGAGCTTGACTTTCTTATTCATTGAAAATTTAACTTGAGAGATATCCCTATTTCCTCCCTAGATGAGTCGTGATTTGACTCGTTCTAAAATCTTATAACTGCAGGCATGGAAGTTTTTTCCTCGACATATTAACAGTACTGGGGAGAATACCACAAAATCTGAAAGTTAAAGATGCTCTCTTCTAAGAGGCTGAGAAAAGAATATATAAACAGATCTCAAACACTATCATAGTATCTTGTAACTCAAATTCAACCTCCTTAATGGATGATTTAGGAGTCAGACGGGAAAAATGAGCCATTATATAATTAAAAGGGAGACTCGGGTAGAGGCTCTCACAAAACAAGTAATCATCACCTCATCTTGGTAAAAAGCATCAATTAAAAACAAAAAAATAATAATAATAACTTGAATTTTTTTTTTTTTTTTAAAAAAAGGCTTATGAAATGTAGAAGTAACAATATCCAGCTCAGCACCAGCACATGAGCCACTAAAAGAAGAGGATGATAATTTAATAGCACACAGAAGTAGTGTGCCCAATGTAAATGCAGAAAATTATTTCAAAACACATGGAAGAGAAGAATATTCAGAGTGAAAAGCTTGGATGTTCATGGCACATTGTATCTGATTAACACATTATTTAAAACTGCAATTCAATACTTTTCTAAAATCTATCAGCAGAAAAATTCAACTCGGATGAGAATCCAACAAACAATGTCTTCAATGATCTCTACATCACATTCAATGTCAAGAAAACATATCTAGAGATAATGCATACAAGAAGTGATCATACAGGAACATCGACTTTAGAGAACATCTTAACTCCTCTTCGAACATCCACTAACGCGACATCTTGAGGAGTTGAAACAATCAATGCGCCTAACAACAAAACAATAATTGTTATCACTAACCCCCGATTAATGTTTTGTACCAAATAATTATTAACAAGAAAAGAGAGGAAAAAAAAATTAGAGGGTGCTCGCATAAAACCTGGCAATGAAACAATTGCATTTATTTAGTTTGAATGCAGGACATCACCCTTGTTTTAGAGAATGTTTCCAGTTTTTTTTGCAAATGTTTTATTTAACCTTCAATTATTTATGATTATAAAAATAAAAAAATAAAAACTTCAATTCTATACAAACTAATCTAAATTTGTTTAACAATTCATCGTTATTTGACTGTGTCAAACTTTGAGGCTAATAGTCACAAAGAACTCAAACTGATTCTTCCATTCATCACAAATTTAGAAAATGACAGATGATTGCAGAGGTGTCAAAATTAATCAAAATGTATGTTAAAGGCTCTGAATCCCCTAAAACATCCATCCTGGCAATACTTAAGGTCATGTTATTTAAAGACTCTATTAGTTTTCAAATCCCGAGAAGTGAAAACTTTGAAATAAGTTTTATTTGCAAATAGAATTTGATTTAGTAACTTGAAAAACAAACTAGAACCTCTGATATTTGGCCAGGACGAAGCATGCATTTCAAGTTTCACTTGTGAACTTCTTTCGGACTCAGACCTGAGCCAGAAACCTTAAAAATGTATTGCCTCTAGTCATACCATGCTTTGCAGCATTTCACTTGAGCCTCATCTAGTGGTGAGCCTCAACATGAAACCTCAAAATCTCTAAAACTGTGTTCATACATTCTTTATCTACCTGATAACTGCAGCCTCTGGGAAATAGATATCTGAGCATCACCAGTGCCAGGGGGCATATCCACCACGAGAATATCAAGTTCTCCCCAATCAACTCCCCTTGACATCTGTTCAAGAGCTTTCATCACCTGCAAAAACAACATTAAATCAAGCTTTCATTAAGCAACAAAAGTAATGTTAACACCCTCTTACATAGGCCACCTTTATGCATCAGTGCATTAACCTTGAAAAAATCAAGCACAAATAGTTCCAACGCAATTACATTTGAAAAATGAACGAAAAGTGAAGAAACAAATGAGGAAGAACTGAAACAAAAATTAAATAGTAAAATAAAGATAGGACATACCATTGGACCTCTCCACACAATTGGGGCATCTTTCTCCACAAGAAATCCCATTGACATACACTTAACACCATAGTTTTCAATTGGAACCATTTTCTTACCTGTCAGACAAAACATACAGAATATATCCATGGTGTTACTCAAGAGTTGAGAAGCAATACATAATACACCACAAAGTTAACCAACTACATTAAATCCAGAAGCAACGTAACATTAAGCCTAAGCATATGCACATAAATGTAACTAACACGCTAATATTTATTTACACAAAAAACACGAATAGTATGAGCAGTATCAACCAGTAAAACTTGGATCTTCTTTCTAACTGAAAAAAAGTATATCAATCTAAAACTGTTCGAGGACAACAAAAGAAAAATTGTCACGGTTAAAGACATTTACAAGTAATAAAAAAATAAAAAATTTGACAGAATTTTGATACAAGATGCTAGATACTACACTTGCATTCATGGAGTAATCAACCCAAATATGTCAACCTAGCCCAAAGAGAACCAATCATATTAGGGGACTTCAGTGGACATATTACATAGTTAGTTTCCTAATCTAATAATACTATTGGATTACTCGCATATACAGTCACTTTCATATCCTTTAAATTTTGAAATATTTCTTGAAGTTCTTCTTCCTGTTTTTCCTTCTTTTAGATGCATTTTTGAGATTTCCTTTAAAAGAAAAGAAAAAGGTTTATAGAAACCTGTTATATTTTGGACAAACAAAAGTAGCATGCATTTATGTGTATATAGCTTAATAAACATATTCAATCTGTCAAATATATTCTGTAAAAGTATTGTTTCATTGACTGCTTTGACAAACCATAACTAATATTGTAAACCAGTAATATGATAACTACCAATAGCAGTTCAATATGCACCAATAGCATGTTGCAACGTTGACAAAATAAATTGTATTTAGCATTTTAGGAAGAATTCAGATAATTAAAGCATCACCTTCACTCACTTCAGGCTTTCCTTGGAGTTTCATCATGGTAGGAATAGATGGTCCATAGACATCAGCATCGAGCAACCCGACCTTGAGTTGACAGTTACTGGCAAGAGCAACGGCCAAATTAACTGCAGATCCCATAAGTATACATAAGCACATTTGTAATATTAGTGAAACCAATTTAAGAAGTTGCATCATTTAATTGCAACGTGAAAACCACAACAAGGTATATATAGAGTATAGACTGATAGTAATAGTATTTATACATTCATACAAAGATGGCAAGATTTAAAATATTCTTGTTTTAGTTTTACCACTCAACGGCATCTCCCACGGTTACTCAAATTTAAATTTGAGTCAAAATACACACGAAAAAAAAAAAACCTTCGCCAACCCTATACTCAAACCCATACCAAATTTTTTTTTACTCGAACTAAAATCCAAATCTGTACCTCACAGATCATGGACTCAAATTTATAACTGTAACTTAAGTTGAGTAACTGTTGGAAAGCATGAAACTCAAAACCAACTTTTACTTAGAATTAAAATTTGGGTAAAATTTTGAGTCGCCACTAGAGTTACCCCACTTTAGCACCTCAATTCATAATCTTCAAAATGAAAGCATAACATCAAAAGACCTTAAATTCAGAAATTTTACTCAATCCATCAGTCTAAAAGCCGATTAACGTAAACAAGAATCATTAAATGTGCTTATAGCGCCCTAATTAATCATCTAGACAAAACATAGCTAATATATCTAACTTCTAAATAAAGAAATTTAAAGAGAGAGGGAGAGAGAGACGAAGATTACCAGCAGTGGTTGACTTGCCCACGCCACCTTTACCAGAAGCAACGGCAATGATATCTTTAACCGCATTAATCTTAAGGGTTTCGGCATTAACCCCCTTCGCACTTGGCGCCGCAAAACCCCTAACACCTCCAAGCTTCTTCGACATACAAAACCATTGTAAAACAACAGTCAGTTTCGCTCAACAAAGCTTAACACAATTTGAAATCGGAAGAACCTAAAGACTGAATACAATTTGGCTTACAGTGAACGATCTCAGCAAACCCTTCATGAATTGCGATGGATCTTTAAGAAGAACCCTGGAAAGTATGACAGTTTCTCCAAAAACTGCAGAGGGTTTTCGGAAAACGTAGTTCTTGTGAGATGTTGGGAGTTTGGAAAAGTCGAGAGGATCCGATTGAGCACTGCAAACAATAATGGGTCAAAGGGGCGATCAAGAAGCCCAGGTAGCAAAGCGGACGCCATAAGTTGTAAAGGGGCCCGCGTTCCCGCGGCCCAGGACCAAGTATTTTCTTGGCCAATTTATTATTTAAATCGAAAATTTGGTGAGATTTTATTTCCCAACCATTTTTCGTGTGTTTGAATTTGGACACCAAATTATCAAATTTGTAAACAAATTCAATAATTAAAGAGAACAATAAACTTTCTTAATAAAAAAATTAAGGAAATAATAGATGAGGATGACAAAATATACTCTTAAGTTGAGATAATGTGATGCATGAAATAGAAAAATCAATATAAACGAGTGAATCGTAATTAAAATTATTGACTCAAATAAATCAAAAAGAAAAAAAATAATGTTATTAAGAGACCGACGACATATACGAATAAGCTATTATTCTTCAATTTTTTTAAAATTAATTTTTTATGAATTTGTAATTATCATAAATATTTTAATATTTAATCAACAGATAAATTTCTTATTAACATTACCTAAAAAACTTGTTGAGCCTCAATATAAATTAATTGTGGAGACACCCACTTCAATATAACTTTTTTACAGTTCAAACTAAATCATTTTGTGATTATAACACATCATACATTAGAACAGTGTGACACCTACATTCATTGAATTATTCATCGTGGGCATGACAAATCGAACTGAAATCTTACCATTATACGACACTGTAAAACGAATCATATTAATTTATTATATGCTTCTAATCATGTGTATTTCATGTAGCACACATGATTTTGATTTCACATAGATGTATAAATTCTATAGTTTTTAATTGGCTTCATATATGTATTCAAATAATTTTGCATTCAATTGCTTCAAGTTAATCTATTAATTATCTCCATAAATTTATAAATCTCTGTACAGTTGCAATTTCATAAAATTAAATTGAGAAGGAATTTTTTTTTCCAGAGATATGATTTTAGAATTCAGTAAAAATTTAAATTTAATAAACTTTGAATTCAGGCTAATAATTAATTATGAAAAAATACAGATAAAAGGAATTTGGCTAAAATTTCAAAATAGTGACACAACTCGAAGAAAGGTCAGATTAATAAATCAGTATGAAAGGTTCATTTTAATTTTTATTAATTTGCTTGGAAATAGATACAAACTATGCAAAGCTAAAATAAAATTTAGCAATTTTTTTTTTTAAAATAAATAAAACCAAGATTTCTAAATTAGGCGATTTTTTTTATGAAAATAGAATGGGATTAAAACTTATAATTGACCAAAAAGTCCTGACTTGAAAATCATATTTAAATGCCAAACAAGGCGCTAGCAAGACCACAGCTATTAAATAAATATAAATATATTTTCCCATTTTGGGTTTTTGCTTTTTTTGGGCGAGCAAGAATCTGAAATTTTCAGCTGGTATCAATGGTCAGTCACTTTCGGAGAGAAGGACCTCTTTGTAATTCCGTCGTTCTGATTCATTTTTATCCATTTAACTTTTTCCAATACGATGTTGATGATCTTTTGATCACCACATGCTTCTCTTTCGATTCCTCGTCATAGCTGCATACCAGGTGCAGATTTTTTCCTCCATTTTCAAATCTTTATATATGCAGTCATACACGTATACACGATGATTGTATTGTTAATCAGTTTTTTATTTGAGTTTTTTTTTTTTTATTTATTTATGTGAATTTGATACAGAATTGTAATGTACTGCATTGTGTCCGATTCTCTTCAATTTCTATTGTCGTGATTGTAGCTGTTTCTCGGTTGAATGGGCAGTCTTCAATTTAACAATTCTTACGGTCTGGCTTTTGGTTTTAATTATTTATTTGTAATTTATTAAGATTTGTCTTAATAGTGAATGCATGTAGTATGGTTTTGCATAATTGGCTGGTATATTGTTTTTTATCCTTCTCAAGAAATGGGTTTTCAGTCTATTCTGAATTTCTTCTTTTAATTTATTTTGAATTTTTATTCATTGTCCATGTTATTAGGGTTTAGTTTATAAATAAATTGTTTATTGTTGGTTAATGCTTGCAGCATTACATCTGGTGTGGGAATTTCAAAATTGATCTGGGTAGAATGAACATTTCTGATATTTTGAGCTATTAGGATTTTTTGATTTCCCCAATTATGGGCCTCATGTGAGTTCTGGAGTCATTATGGTGGGGATGGTTGCCAAGGGGACTTCACCCGTTCATTTACAGAGAAATCCACGTGGATTTATGAATGTTCTGTCCTCTGCGGCTTGTGAATGGATTTTGATCTTTCTGTTATTTGTTGATGCGGCATTGTCATATTTGCTGATGAAATTTGCGTGTTATTGCGAATTGCAAACACCTTGCCTATTATGCTCGAGGCTTGATCATGTTTTTGGAAATAAAAACGCCGGAGTTTATTGGAGCCTACTTTGTAGCAACCATAGAGTAGAGATATCATCCTTGATATCTTGCCACATCCACAGTAAGCTTGCTGATGCCCGTGGTATGTGTGAAGAATGTCTCATGTCTTTTGAAAGGCAGAACGAATCCAATTCAGAAACATACAACAGGTTGTTGGTGGGAAAAATTGGGGTGGAATTCGAGCGGCGTGGTCTTCAGAGCCCATTTTCTAATAAGAATCCTATTCCTGGTTCTTTAAGCACTAGGACCTGTTCATGTTGCAATAAGTCATGGAGGGCTAGACCAAATGTTCAAAGATTGCTACAGCTAACTCCAATTGGGTTTGGGGCTCCTAAACCTAATGACAAACCTCCTTTGCCTCGTTTGTCAGGCCGTAGCCGTTTCAGCCGTCGGGATAGTATGAAGAGGATAAGGGATAAGTTTTCTGGCCCGGTTACATCTCTTCCACTTGGAAATAATGGTACTGATCCCTTGTCTCATGTAGGATATACGGAGCTAAAATTCACTTCTGATTCTGAGTCTGAGGTCCCATTTTCTGATGATGATGATGGAAGCTCTGTGGCTCGTGAAAAAGTTGATACCAAGGAAGAACTTGTTCACCGTGGTTCAGAAAATTTGCCTAAAACACAAACTGATGATGTGGCTCCAGTTAAGCAGGTCCAACAAGTTTCTAATCCCACAACTTCACTTTTAGATCAATGCGTGCAGCTTGATGCAAGTGAATCCCATGATGAGAAATGCTTGGCATCCGATGTTGTTATAAGCAATGGTTTGGGAGAACTCAACTGGCAACAAGTGAATCCAAACCCTAATCCTTCTGCACCGCCAGAGCTTATTTTGTTAAATGATGTCCCCCCACCATCTAATGTTGCAGAAGTTCCTTTTGGTGCATCAGCAAATAAACCAGAAGTTCCTCTATCTCAACAGTTCAGCCTCCTTGCACTATCTGACCTTATTCCACTGGATGGTATTCCTCCATCTTCTGATGTTATGGTAGAAACTCTTGGAGCATCACTAGAGAAGTGTAAGCCAAAATTCCTCTCCCTCTCCCTCTCTCTCTCTCTCTCTATATATATATATATATATAATGTATAATATATATATATATAGATATCTCTCTCTATATATATATCTGCCTGTTAATGTGTGAACTTTCATTTTTCACACGAGTTTGCATCTATTGCATTTAGCTCATCTATCCTATCTGAAATGATTCCAGCAGTAGTAGATGTTACCGGAACCAGTGACATTGGACAAACTTCCGTCTCCAAGCATGCAGAATTCTCTGAGTTGACAAGTATAAAGAGTGGGGCAGGTTGTAAAAATGATGAGGTTTCAAATAACACTACTCCATCAATGCCAAATGATATGGACTCAAGTGATGCTTATAAGTTGGCTGTCAGAAATAAAGGAAGAGAAGTATCTGGTATGCATGCACATAAACTTGCTCTTAGTGATCCTGAAAAAGCTACCGAAGAGTCAAAGCCATTGCCACATATATTATCTGCTCACAGGATTGATATATTATTGAACAATACAAGTTCCAAAGCATATGATCATCATGGTGAATTAGAGAGAAGTGATACTTCTAGCTCAAATGGAATTCAGGCGCTTAAAAAATCAGCATTTCTTGGAGAATCTGGTTATGAATCTCAGGATGGAAGTAGTGTCAGTGAAATAGAGGGTGAAAGTGTTGTTGATAGGTTAAAACGACAGATTGATAATGATCGGAGATGCATGAGTGATTTATACAAGGAATTAGATGAGGAAAGAAATGCATCTTCAGTTGCTGTTAATCAGGCAATGGCCATGATCACAAGGTTGCAGGAGGAGAAGGCTGCGCTTCATATGGAGGCCTTGCAGTACTTGAGAATGATGGAGGAGCAAGCAGAGTATGATATGGAGGCACTGGAAAAAGCTAATGATCTTCTTTCTGAAAAGGAGAAAGAGATACAGGATTTGGAAACAGAGTTAGAATTTTATAGGAATAACTTCTCAGATGAATCAATGGTTCTTCATGAAGAAACCTACAACTCGAAGGGGGCAAACATGATGGTTCAGAATAATGGTGAACCCTGCATCAAACAGAATGCTTGTGTTCCTTGTAACTCAATACCTGCCACAATATCTGAAGGAAGCAAAATATCTACCGATTTCAAGACCTTATTGTCAGACTTTGAGGATGAAAAAATCTACATTTCACAATGTTTGAAGAAGTTGGAGAGAAAGCTTTGTCAAGTTTCTAGTAAGGAGGCACCTGCTGACATGCCTAATGGTGGATGTTCTGAAAAAGCAGCAGATGGAGTAAACAATCAGGAAGAGTTTGTGACTCATGGGGGGACTCGAGAAGATCATCAGAAGGAAGAGAATGGTTTGTCAATGCGAAAATTTTTATCCGAACTAAATGGGAGCCCTTCTGCTCAAGAAGGTTCCAGTGTTTTGGTTGATGATAATCATTTTGTTAGTAAAGAGAATAATCATTTTGATTCTGATCAGCAAAAATTATCCATGCATGATGGAAAAAATGATTTGGTTGCTCTTGAAAATGAAATTTCAGATCTTAATGACAGGCTGGAATCACTTGAAGCTGACTGCATTTTTCTTGAGCATGTTTTTAACTCACTTCAATATGGGAATGAGGGATTAAGATTTATTCAAGAAATAGTTCATCAGCTACAAGAATTACGGAAAATTGGGATAAAAGAAAGATGTCTTACTGTTCCTTGAGTCTACATGGTGTACTATTTCTGTCACGAGGTAAGCATTTAGCAAACAATCTGGTGGTGCTGACATTTGTATGTAATTTATGTTTAAGAATTCAAAATTTCTTATGTGTGCGTTTATTATATTGCTTTCTGCTTTTTACTCATTATTTTCCCCTATAATGCCAGTTCAGAAGTAATTATTTCAACTTTGGTGCAGAATCTGCATAAACAATATAAAATTGTTCTTTCTTCATTGTTTTAGAGAAGAATTCTTTCCTTAATGAACTAGTAATGCTGAAGGTGAATTAGAGTTTTTCCACATATTATGTAACTTGTATGGATGCTTTCGTCATTGTGATGGCCAAAACTATTATCCTTTCAAAATCTTACTGTTGCAGACAGAATTTTTTATTACAAAAGACAAATAGAATATGCTCGGTGGAAATTATTTTAGACAACTCCCAATCATAACAAAGGAAAACAAGTTGGATTAAATAAGTAATGTAGGGTCTATTGGAACCTCTAATTTACATATGTTCCACAAAAGGTCTTAAGATAATATCTACTGTGATAGCAGAAATGTCACATTTTCCCTTCCTTGATTTCCCCAAGAAAGTTTCTAGATTTCCGCAAGGATCACAAATACACTTCTCTGCCATACCTATATCATTTGCTTCAACAGTGAACAAAGTTAGAGAATATGCAAAGACAATCTTTGATGTGCATCTCGAGTCTTTCACATGTGACTTCAGTCAAAAAATTTAAATGAGTGTATCACTTCACACTTTGCTATTTTAGGTGCATGGACTCCAGGTGCATATTTCGAGTGCCAGTGTTTGTCTATGTGTCTGAAATGATGAATTAGCATATCTTTGGACACGGGGATGTGTAGCATGGGTATGGTTATATTTTTATTTTTTTTGAGGGTGGTTGTTAAGATTCTGCATCAATCATTGTTAAAAACAACTTTTGGGCAAGTAGGTGGTGTGTTTGTTCAATAAAGACCCTTCATGCATTTTAAAGTGTCCATGTAACATGGACCTGTTCAAAAAAGGGGGAGGAGTGTCCATGTAACACAGCATCTTACTGGTTCTTGCAAAAATTTTGAGCTTTTAGGTGCACCATGCACGACATGCCTTTGTTTTCTCACCAGATTTGGACCTCATGAATTTCTAATATATGGTGACAATTTTCTTCTTTGTCATTTTCATTTGAATATGCTGGATTATTTTCCGTTACCCTTCATCCCCCGTCTCTAATTAGCATAATTAAGGTATGCTAATAATTGATGGAAATTTGTTCAACTTAATGTAGAGATGGTACTGACCAGAACAACTTAATCTTTGCCTTTTGGTCTTGGCACAACTAATTTGCAGAAGGGTACTTATTAGTTATAGTACTTCTTTGTCATATGGTTGCCCTAGATAGAGTAAAATATGATGAAATAAGACTCATGTAGCTGACCCAAAATGTTTATAAGTTAGAACAACGCTTGTTGAGTTGAATTTAGTTTAATCATTATCAGGTGCATTACATATTGCATGCAAAGGCCATACGTTGTTCTTATATGTATAAAGAACATAGTTCACGATCTTTGATAGGTCATAATAGGGTGATCTGGGAACCTGCCCTGACAGAGAAAATTTGAATGACTTCTAGGCCAACAATCAAAGACAACTATGCTAACCTTTCTCCAATTTCTTTTATGATGTTCTTAAATTTTTTACCAATCCAAAATATGGGGCAAGTTTGTTTAATGTGCTAATGAAGTTTTGCATCATATTGGATTGTGTTGAAATTAACCGTTTTCTGGAGTTGCAATAGCACTGCTGTAGCTATTGCTTTTCTTTATATGCTTTGCTTTGCCTTCTATTTTAGATATTTTCTCCATAATATGGAATTCAGTCTTGTTCTCTGCTCCTTATATTTAAATACTGATTCTTCAGCAATAATATTTCCAGATGCATACCAAACACCGAACTATCCAGAGAAAGGTCAGCCCTATCGTCTGTTATATAGAGGACTGAAAAGGTCAAGTTGCAGGCTGTGTGCCTTCAAATTATGATCATCAAGCTCAAGATAATGTACAGATGCTGCCTTAGTTTTGCGAGGAAAGGGAATGCTGTGCTCTGAACTAATTATATGAAGTATGAAGGTCTTCAAATCCCCCTTTTCCACTGGGTTTTGTTTTCCTCTTTGGCTTCTTGTTGGCAGGGTTTATTTTTTCTCAGGTACTTTTTTGGAGCAACGGTTGATGAATTGTAAAATGGGGAAATGTTCATGTAATTTATAGCTATTGTTCTCAACATTGGCTCCAATCTCCTTGTAGATGCAGATAGAGTGTGATGTTGTTTGCATTATATTGATTGTAGATAAAAGGAGTTCTGATGCAAATTGGATTCTGGGTAGTATCTTTCTTCTCAACATACATTATAAAATGTATGTTGGCAGGGTTTATTTTTTCTCAGGTACTTTTTTGGAGCAACGGTTGATGAATTGTAAAATGGGGAAATGTTCATGTAATTTATAGCTATTGTTCTCAACATTGGCTCCAATCTCCTTGTAGATGCAGATAGAGTGTGATGTTGTTTGCATTATAGTGATTGTAGATAAATGGAGTTCTGATGCAAATTGGATTCTGGGTAGTATCTTTCTTCTCTTTCTTTTTGTCTAATTCTTTTCTATTCTTTTATATACATTATAAAATTCAATGAAGAAAAAAAAAAAACAATTTGGGGTTATATATATGAAGTCTTCTCAACCAATAAAAGTATCACAAGTGTCTAAAAAAAAGTCAGCCTTAAATATTTTTGGGTTAATTACACTTTAGTATCTCTATAGTTTAGTCTTGATTTTAAATAAGGTCACCTGTTATCAATTGCAACAATTCAATCTCTTAATTTATAATTTTATTTCAATTGAGACTAATTATAAATAACTGTCTCAAATTTTTAACAATAATCACATATAATTGTTTAAATTGAAATTATAAGACTTTATTTGAAATCTGTATAAAATTATAGGGTATTAAAATGTAATTATATGTAATCATATTATCAACAATCGTTAAAAATTTGAGACGTTTGTTTATATTTAATTTCAATTAAAATAAAATTATTAATTAAAGAATTAAATTATTTTGATTCATAATTAAAAGTCTTATTTAAAATTAAGAATACTTAAAATATAATTAACTTAATATTTTTTCAACAATGCAAGACTTCTTAACACATTATCTCAACAAATTATTTCCGTACACATGCAAGTAGGATGTAGTGGGTGGGGTCAGAGTGAGTGGATCTCTACGTAATTTTGTATTAAAAAAATGTAAAGTTTATTTTTGAGAGATATTAAAATTACATGTACAGTGGTCAAAAGGGAAAACTAATGACACATGTAAGGCCTGGTTGGATAGAAACTCAAAATGAGTTTCAGAAATCACTTTTTTTGAAAAAAGCGTTTAGATACATATGTATCCAAGTTATATCCAAACCATTTTTTCAACTCTTTTTATGCCATATCTGAAAAAATTTTCAACTTGTCTCCATCAAATCTCACTCTCAGAGAAACTTAAAGCTATTCATAGTAACTCATTCGAATTTAGCCGTTGAACACCCACCGACACTATTCACGATCTCTCTCACAGTCTCTCATCCAACTTCAAAGAAATCTACTTGATCTCTCTCTCCCTTTCTCACCCAGCAATAATCACCATCTTTGACTGGTCAGCTATGTGTCGACTCCAAATATGGTTCTTGTTGCAAGCCTCTTCATTGACAATGGACATGAAAGAGGCAATAGGGAGAGGAAGGTGGAGTCACTGGCGATGGAGATAGTGGAGGGGGGGTTGACGATCAATGAATATGCACATGAAGATGCAGATTCGTTTCCGATAGTCATTCTCTCTCTAAATCTATATACGTAGATGTATATGTAATGACAATCGGCCAACAATTGTAACAAGAGAGAGAAAAATAAAAAAATAAAAAAATCCTAAAATTATATGTAACCACAAGAATAGATATGCAGAGTCCCGCCCAAATCCCACCGTATATGAATATATATGAAAATTTTATATGTATATACTTGCATCTCTTTATTCTTTTGGTACAGTGGAAGTGGTGGCTTGGTTGTGAAATTGGAGAAAAAGTAGAATGAGTCTGTTTGGTTGCTAAGAAAATGCAAGAAAAATGAGGTTTAAATTTTTTTCAACCCTTGATTCTTTTCACTTTGCTTACAGTGGTAAAATCATAATAAGAGAGCAAAAAAAATGTAAATAAAATAAAAATATATATATATATATAATAATAAAAAATTAATTTTAAAATAAATTATACTGAATTATATCCAAATGTATTTTTATAATTTTTAACTAAGAATCTAAATTCTGATTAGTATAACCAAACGCATTTTCGCAGTTTTTAAAAATCAATTACAAAATTCTGAAACACAATTCAGAAAAAATTTTAAAAATTATATCTGAATCACTATCCAAACAGCAAGCCAAAACTTGTGATACTGTCAAGCGCTTAGAATAATTATTTAGTTCTCATCCCATTGCCTATTGGTTTCATGAAAACGTCACTGATGATAATTTTGATAGTGTGTGGTGACTATCACACTTACGAAACATCTTCTCATTTGACCTTTTCATGTATATAATTTTTTGATATTCAAACCCTGAGATTTTTTGATGACAAGACTTTAAATATTAATAATTAATAAATTTAGAATATTTTCATATTTATAAAAGTCAAATTCGAGAATAGTTCTTCGAGTTTATGACTTGTTAAATATCTTAAAATTATGATTTGTCGGACATTAATTTGTTATTATCTAGCGAATTTATATATTTTGAATTTTGGTACTTTCTCAGGACTTTAAATTATTATCTATTTTTAAAAATTAATTTTTAAGTTTTGAATATTATAAGGGTATATAAACTAATATTCTTCAAACATAGGTATACAGTGTGAATACATATAAATGAGTTTTCTAAAATAATATAATAATTGAAAGGAGACAAGTGACGAGACCTATCGGCAGGGACAGATAATGGAGGGATTTCTAGAGCACGGAGCCTCTCGAAAAGGAGAAGTCGTATACAAATACAGCGCCGCTAAGAAAGTAATTTAGGAAACGTTGGAAAAGAAGCTTCCAATTCATGGTAATGGTTTACAAATTACAACACTCGTTTGTGTGTATATATATATATATATATATATATATATATATATATTGATGTAAAATTAATGTGAACTCAATTCTCCTTCTCTATTGTTCTATAAAAAATAAAAATAAAAATTAGATAAACTTGAGAGGATGATGGGAAATAACCCTTTTAAAAGTGGTTAGCAAAATTAATTTAAGTTGTTTTAATCAAAATAATAATATTAAAAACATTTAATTTAAAAAATATTAATATTAATCACGAATAATCATTATTCGTAATTTCATGAATTTTGGTTTTTAATTTAAATTTTTAATTATATATTTAATAGAAGTGTGTTATTAATATTTTAACACATCGTATTGGGGGATTCAATCGGAGATTTCTTGCAATTTTTCTAATTCAAAGGTAAGAGAATTTGAGGATGATGACGATTGAACATGGTACAACCCAAGCCTATTAAACGTTGTCTCACCCTTGTTCTCATTCTCCTATAAATATAAGCATAAACATAAACATAATCATAAACACAAGAATGTACTCTTCTGGAAACCCAGCCATGTTTGACCTTCAGCTCTCAACTTCAGTTGCTCCTTTGCTTTCTTTCATTACTTTTCTTCTTCTTGTTAAAATCCAAGTGCTTCTTCGCAAGCCACTTTTCGTCCAAGTTGGCTAAGCATCCAAGATCAGTACCCATTCCTCGGTTCTTATTTCACAATCTTAGCAAATCGGAACCGCCGCATTCAATGGACATCTGATGTTGTAAGAAGCTCACCCTCTTCCACCTTCGTCCTCCACCGCCCTCTGGGTCACCGCCAAGTCTTCACGGCCTAATCCTTCCAATGTCCAACACATCCTCAAGACCAATTTCAATCTCTATGGAAAGGGCGACGTCTTACGTTCCACCCTATCGGACTTCCTCGGCGATGGCATCTTCAATGCCGACGGCCAGAACTGGAAGTTCCAGAGACAAGTTTCAAGTCATGAATTTAACACCAAATCTTTACGCAAATTCGTCGAGAACGTAGTCGACACAGAGCTCTCCGACCGCCTCCTCCCCATCCTTTCCGCCGCCGCCGCAAACAAAACTGTGCTCGATCTTCAAGACATTCTTCAAAGATTCGCGTTCGATAATATATGCAAAATCGCTTTTGGATACGACCCTGCGTACCTGTTGCCGTCACTCCCTGATGCAAAATTCGCGCGAGCCTTCGAAGACGCGGTTCGGATTAGCAGTGAAAGGTTCAATTCACTTGCCCCTCTAATCTGGAAAATTAAACGCGTTTTCAATATCGGATCAGAAAAGCGACTTCGAGTTGCTGTCAATGAAGTACGCGAATTCGCCAAACAGATCATCAAGGAAAAGAACGAAGAACTGAATGAAAAATCCTCACTCGAATCCGTAGATCTTTTGTCACGATTCTTGAGCTCTGGTCATTCAGATGAAAACTTCGTTACTGATATAGTCATCAGCTTCATATTGGCGGGTCGCGACACCACATCTGCGGCTTTGACATGGTATTTCTGGTTAATTTCCGGCAATCCAGCGGTTGAAGATGATGTTCTCAGGGAGATCAGAGAGAAGTCGGAAGCGCCGGTCTACGACGAAGTGAAGGACATGGTTTATACCCACGCATCGCTGTGCGAGAGCATGAGACTCTACCCGCCAGTCCCCGTCGACACCAAAGAAGCTATGGGCGACGATGTATTGCCGGATGGGACTGTTGTGAAGAAAGGTATGAGGGTGACTTACCATCCTTATGCAATGGGGAGAGTGGACAAGGTGTGGGGGTCGGATTGGGCGAAGTTCCGCCCGGAGAGGTGGTTGGAGAGGGACGCGGCGGCCGGAAAGTGGAGCTTCGTGGCGAGGGACTCGTACACATATCCGGTGTTTCAAGCCGGACCCAGAATTTGTTTGGGGAAGGAAATGGCGTTCTTGCAGATGAAGAGGGTAGTTGCTAGTGTATTGCGGCGGTTTCGGGTGGTGCCGGCAGTGGAGGATGGTGTGGAGCCGGTATTCATAGCGTACTTGACGTCCAAGATGAAAGGCGGTTTCCCGGTGACGATTGAGGAAAGGGCTGAGAATTTCTGAAAGTAAAGTGGGTAAAAATACTGGTATTTGGGATGATTTGTTTTTAAAGGTGTATTAGGGATTATTATGGTGGTGGTTTTGTGGTATGACTAGTAGTATATTAATTTCTAATATATGATCACAATTTTCTTCCTCGTTATCTTTTTTTGAATATGTTGGACTTTTTTCTGTTATTTTTTATCAATCATCTTCACTTTTTAATTAACATATGAAGAAACTTGTTATATAATAATGCATGTATTATATGTATATATTAATCGGATTATAACTGACGATTACTTATATTCTAGTTATGCTAATAATTGATAAAAATTTTTTCAACTTAATGTCAAAATAGTACTGATCGGAAAACTTGTTATTTAGCTTTGCCTTTTCGTCTTGTCACAACTGAAGGGTACTTATTTGTCGTAGTACTTCATTGTCACATGCATTACATAATTCATTGAGTGGAATATGCTGAAATGAGACTCATGTAGCTGACTCACAATGTAGCTGACTCACAATGATCTACATCTTATCGTCTTGATTCAACTGGTCCAGACTAAATTCACATTTTAAGTTTTAATAGAATAATGATAGTATGCATCTTTGATTTTACTTAAAAGTATTTATTTTCAAAAGTGTTGTATTAGTTTTTTTTTTTTTTTTTGAATGATCCATACTAAGTTCACTTTTTAAATTCTAGTTATTTTTTTTTTTTAATGGTCCAAACTAAATTCACATTTTAAGTTTTAATTGTTACTGATTGATACAAAAGCAGCTTGAGCTCGAAACATTTGAATTTTATTTTTAACATTTTTATCATTCGATCATACTCCAAATGATACAATACTCGTACAAATAAATATTTTTGATAAAATTTTTAATTAAACCAAGCATTATTAATTAGATAATGATTTAGTTCAACTGCGGCGGAAAATAAAGGAGAATCTTACCCTCAGTCCCATTGCCTAGCGGTTTCGCCACTGATGATGATTTTGATAGTGCGTGATGACAATCACACTTACCAAATATCTGTACCTATAAAACAAAAACAATACGAATAAGAAAAACATACCTCTCTC
This sequence comes from Nyssa sinensis, assembly GCA_008638375.1. NCBI lineage: Eukaryota > Viridiplantae > Streptophyta > Magnoliopsida > Cornales > Nyssaceae > Nyssa > Nyssa sinensis. Next base: position 4,019,790 of record CM018034.1, read on the forward strand.
ACACAAACACAGATATATAATACACACACATCACCGAGTCTTTTGTTTTATTTAATTTTATAAAAATTTAAAATATCATTTCTTCTATAAAAAAAAGAAAAAAGAAATCTCATTCAACTATCAAAAATTAAAATTTATAACTAGTACGAGTATATATATTTTAAATATTTGGTACTCTCTATACTTTAATAATATATATATATATATATATATATATATGAGAAGGAGAATGAAAATCAAGACAATTGAATAAGAATAAATATTTACACTACTTTGAATATTTTCTCGGTTCTTAAAAGCGTAACTTTTAAAAAGTTACAATATTAATTTACGGATAAAGAATACGAAATAACGATAAGTATCCTGTTTTGAGTTGGGTCGACCTGAACCCAGCCTACCAAACCCAATCCATTAATGTTGCAGGTTGGGATGGGCAAGATTATAATTGGAGGATGGTTCGAAATTCGAATATGTCTGGTCCAACACATATCTGATCAGGGCCTTACTTAAGATTATTATGTTTTTGCTAATGGAGATCACTCCCCTTTTTTTGTTTTTGCTTTTGTTTTCATAAATATAATAAGCTACAACACAAACATTCCACTACAACCCTGAATTAGTGATGGTCTTTAGTTGGGCCCACTTTATCTGTACATAATGGTGTATTCATTTGCTAAAAAGATAAACCTATTAAAAATAAAAATATATTAAAATATAAAATAAATATTTTTGTTAAAGTGATGTATAATGTTAAAAGTTATTGTTGGACCCAAATGAATTATTTTGGGTTCAAAAATGACTTCCCTTGGAGTTGCTATTAGATATAGGTGTTTAGGACAGTCACATATTTAACTAATTGGAGTTAGTTTTGTTGTTCACCATGGCCTCCTCATTAGAAAGAGATTATGGGTACAGGTGTCAATTTTTAACACGATTCGAACACGACACGAAGTTAACGAGTTTGGGATTTACCATAAATAGGTTTGGGTCATAAACGGGTTGACACGTATAACATGATTAATAAACAGGTCGTGTTTGAGTTTTACTAGTGTCAATGCCGTTTAACACGACTTAACACAGTTTAATTATAAAATATATTATGAATTAAGGTAATTCACCTCACATCAAATATTTATCAAGGTTTTGAGATTTTTTATTTATAAAAGAGGTTTCTACTTTGATTTGGACCCATATCTAAAGTTACTAAACTTGAAAATTATCTATACATATTAAAAGATAGGTAAATTTTTTTATTTAAAAAATAAAAAAATTAAAATAAATGGGTTAAGTATATCGACATGTGTAATTTGTTTAATAAATGGGTTGGGTTTGAGTTTTGAAACTTGACACGATTAGTTAATAGTGTCAGGTTAGGGTTCACACATATTTTCGAATATGTATACCTTGACACGACATGAACACGACACGATAATACGAATTGACACCCCTTAATTATGAGTTTAAGTCTTACTCTCTTCATGAGAGATATGTGAGTGGTTTATTGGTCCATGACCCATATTTGAAAAGTTTCTGGGTTTAATTGGTTAATAGTGGTTTAATTGATTGTTGGTGATTTGTAATTATGTAATATTATTAAATTGAGTTAATTATAATATTATTGTGGGTTCAAGTCTCACTCCCTTCATGAGAGGGATGTGAGTGGTTTATTAGTCCTATGACTCATATTTGAGAAGCTTCTAAATTTAATTAGTTAATAGTAATTTAGTTGATATTGAAATATCCATCGCTTTTGTCAAATAAACAAAGGGGCAGTCACATATTTGGTATGTGAAAACAAGATGTGGTTAGAACCTTGATGAGGTTCCTTCAAATTGTATGTATGGAAATTAGTTATATGCCAAGGACAATACAATTGGATTCATGATTCAATGGAGTAATGCACATATTTTGTTTTGTTTTATTTTTCTTATGGATTAGTAAGGGAGTATTTTGAATTAGTTTTTACGCACTATACTAAATTTTCTTTTCTGTGAAAATTAGATCAACCCTTTAATGTTTAATTGTCAACTGATCAGTACAAAGAAAACTCGAATTTGAGACGCTTAAATTTTATCTTTAACGTATTTACTGCGTGGGTTTAAGTCTCACTCCCTTCATGAGAGGGATGTGAGTGGTTTATTGGTCCATAACCCATATTTAAGAGGCTTCTGAATTTAATTGGTTAATAGTGGTTTAGTTAGTTGTTGGTGATTTGTAATTATGTAATATTATTAAGTTGAGTTGATTGTAATATTATAATGTCCATTATTTCTTTGAGAAAAAAAAAAGAATAGTCATATATTTGGAATGTAAAAAACAAGATGCGGTTAGAATTTTGATTAGGTTCTTTCAAATTGTATGTACGGAAATTACTTATATTCCAAAGTCAATACAATTGGATTCATGATTCAATGGAGTAATGCACAGATTTCATTTTTTGTTTTTTTGATGGATTGGTAAGGAGGTACTTCTTATCTTTTAAGCTCTAGTTATCAAGAATTAATATAGAGAAAACTTAAATTTAAAACGCTTAAATTTTATCTCAAAATTTTTACCATAATATGCTTCCAAGGCATAAGCATAAAAACACTGATTGAAGGACAATAGGACTTCCAAGGCATTAGTATAAAAACACTGATTGCAGTATTGTACCAAAGTTAATGGACAAAATAATTTATTGGTACTTGTGCAATGCACTCTCAATTAATGCTCCCACATCAGTAAAATATGTATATTATATTAATAATTTTATTAATATGTCAAACATCCATTAGACAAATATATTTCATCCGGCACCAATAAAAACCAATCTGTGTAAACAAGTCTACGGAAGAAAACATAAGCCTATGCAGGTCACAGCAGCTAAAACAGACTATGCTATCAGCTCTAATAATGGCGTTCAAAGTGTCCATTCAAACATATCGGCTGTCATCACTACTCTTGAGATTACAAACTTGAAGATCAATCCAGATTTAACCTATTTATACCCAAATTCTCATTCTTGAACTCATTCAATCATCATATATACTTAGCTTGTGTGAGAGAGATATATGGCATTTCAGTGTCAAGGAAAGAGGTTCAATAAGACTATACTACAAATATATATATATATATGTACTTTTTAGGATGCATCTTATTTGAGAGGCACATCACACGTAGGTAGAAGGCACTATTAGCGACGCAGATCGTGTGCGTTAGCTAAAAACAAATAGAAATGGCTTTCTTGAGCAAAAAAAATAGGTGTGAGTCTTTTGCGATAGACAATACTTTATTAGCGACGCACTGTGTGCATCGTCCAAATAGACTTGCATGAACTTACGTCACTCGGTTCGGATTCACCAGTTTGAAACTTATGCAAGTTTCTGCTTCCAAAAAGACCCATTTTGAAGTTTTGACGATTCAAAACACCTGGATGTCAACCTAACGAGCCCAAAACCCCTATTACACACGTCAGAAATAATAAAATAGACTTGCACGAAACTTACTAACACTCGGTTCGGGTCACCGGTTTGAAACTTATGCAAATTTTTACTCCATAAAGGCCCATTTTGAGGTTTTGACAGAACCAAATGCTAGATATCAGCCTAGTTACCCCGAAACCTCATCACACAACTCGCAAATGATAAAATAGACTTGCATGAACTTACAACACTCGATTCGAATTACTGGTTTGAAACTTATGCAAGTTTCTATTTCTAAAAGGACCATTTTGGGGTTTTGATGGACTAAAATGTCAGATATCAACCTAACTACCCCGAAACTCCATCACACACCGCACAAATGATAAAATAGAGTTGCACAAACTTACGACACTTGGTTCGGATCACCGGTTTGAAACTTATGCAAGTTTCTGCTCCGAAAAAGCTCATTTTGAAATTTTGACAGACTAAAACGCTGAATATCGGCTTAACTACCCTGAAACCTCATCACACACCTCACAAATGACAAAATAGACTACCATGAAATTACAACACTCAGTTCGGATCACTGGTTTACAACTTATGCTATTTTATGCCGTTCTTACTATTTATGCATGCAAAAAAAAAAATTTCACATTCAATATTCATATAAATTTAATAAGTGTTCTAATATATATCATTTGATCTTTGTTTCAGATTGATCGGGATTATTGTGCCGCCGTCTTTCTGTTCTGCGTCGGGACTTACTATTCTCATTTATTTTTTTTCTTTTCATGGACATTTGTAATTACATTTTCTGAGACAATTTTTTATTTTTGTATTTATTAATAAATTTTATTTTTACAATTGTACGAATGCATTTTGCTTTTAATATATTCATTTCAGAATGTTTGGATTTCAGTGTATATCAAGATGATTGATATAGGTTTTAAATAGGAATAAAACAAAAAAAAAAACAAATAATTCAGGTCAAAATATGCCCAAAAAAACAAAAAAACTTTTTGTGACGCACAGAAAGGCGTCGCTAAAAGACCCTAAAATAAGTTTTTTTGCGACGCTTTCACATTCGTCGCTATAAATATAATATTAGGGACGTACTGAAGGCGTCGCTAAATAATTTTAAAAACTTATTATTAGCGACGCACAACAGTCGTCGCTAATAATTTGCAATAAACTATTTGCGATGCCCTGTGAGCGTCGCTAAAGGTCCCAATTGCGTCCTTATGTATAGTATTAGCGACGCCCCTCATCTGATTATTAGCAACACATTTTGAACGTCGCTAATAGTTACCTTTAGCAACACACAAAAGTCTGCATGTTGCTAATAGTATTAGCGACATGAAAATTCAGGACGCCTATCGCTACGCCCACTTGAGCGTCACTAAAACCATTTAGCGACGACTATTGCTATTATTAGTGACGCTCGAGTGGCTTCTCCTGTAATGACTTCAAATTATTATTATTTTCATAATTATCAAATAAGAATGGTATTAGTTTGTTCGTGCAATGCAGACTCGTTGATTGTCTTACACGAAGATCCGACTGTTAGTAACATTAGTCTTGGCAAATATAAGTATTACTTTTATAAAGTATGGTAGGCATATCATAACTCACAAGGATGAATTCAATAATGAGTTTGTACAGGTAAGAGTTCATGGCCATGGCCATGGCCAGAGCTTGTGGGGGCCAGCGGTAGCAAAAATAAAGAAAGAGAATCAGAGTGTGGACGCAACGGTGTTGCTAGATGGAACACCAGTAACAAAGGACTTCAAGTGCAACCGTGTTTGGGTTTGGGTTAACGACCATGGGGTGGTCATTCGAGTTCCTCAAATTGGGTAGATGCATATGATTTTCGATCTACTTTGTCATCAAGTGTTTTAATTCTCCCTTAAGCATATTGTAATAAATAAATAAAACTCTACTAAGTTTTTTTTTTTCTTTTCTGGATGGCATTAATCAATATCTTTTATCTATATATATATATATATATATATTATATATTGATACAATGTTGGGTGATAAAAAATCTAACTCATGTCAATTACATCAAGGGATACTTGATTAGAATTCCAGTCCTACGTCTTTTAAACATATTGATAATCATGAAATTATGAAAAAAATTATTATTATTATCATTAAGGTCAATAAAATTAAAAATTTTGTTTTTTAGAAAACACGAGAGAGTTATGTGTGTCTATATCTATATCTATATTAATATTATACTACTATAAAATGTATGACAAGTTATAAAATAATTTTTTTTAATAATTACTCCCATTCAAATACAATATGACAAGATTGTCCTTATTAATTAGGATAAATTTCTTAATAATATTAACATCTAATATTTGTTCCCCGGCTAATATTAATTGCTCATAATTCTGACGCGTAACATTAATTATAAGGATTTCCTAAACATTTTTTTTTCTCAACCCACGTCAAATGGAAAATGAACATGCTTTTTTTTTTTTTTTTCCTTTAAAAAATGAACATGCATGTTACGACCACCATAAAAGATAAACAATCCAGTTTTACTCACATTTTTGTGTTGTGTTGGTTTTTTTTTTTAATTTATTGGTGGGGTCTCTCTTATTTGTCACTTTGCGTAGCTACCCTGAAAATCCATGCAAAGCGTCCCTCCAAGGGAAAATTTCAGGAATTTACAAAGAAATACAAGCTGCATGCTGCAATTTTAATTAATTTTATATATGCAACTATATATATATATATATATATATATATATATATATATAAGTCAAATGTCATTACTGCAGAGGATAGTCTAAACGAAAGAATTTGATCAAAATCTAACTTAGATGATAGACAAAGTTAATAAATATTATCTGTCTCGTCATTTTGAATTCAAAAATCCATGATTGATCAATTTTGCATTTTCTTCAACCATTTATTTTGTTGCACTTAAATCTAACAAAATTTTGAATTTGTCAGAAAAGCTCATGGGTGACCCAATCCCTTAGAGTATTAAGTAATTGATCAAAAATTTCAATTCCAATTTCTATGGTGCATGCGCCGCAGGTGGATCAGATGTAGAAGGATAGAAGTAGAACTCTAGTCTTGACACTCATGCCTGAACATTCCCAATAAATCCAAGAAGGGAAAGAAAAGATCCACCCTTTTGTTGTTTCCCATGCAAAACTTTGAATCCGTCAGAAAATCTCTTGGGTGACCCAATCGGAGTACTAACTTCCTCGAGTATTAAGTAATTGATCAGAAATTCCAACTCAAATTTCTATGGTGCATGCGCCGCAGGTGGATCAGATGTAGAAGTAGATATCTAGTCTTGACTCTCATGTCTGAACATCCCCAATAAGTCCAAGAAGGAAAAGAAAAGAACCATCCTCTTAAATAGGTTCGGTACAATAATGCGATAATATATTTTTTTTAATGATAATTATGATATTATGTTATGTGTTATATAATTCATTTTTTATAATATAACATAATACATTTGATTAAACATTATTAAAAAAATATATATTATCACGTGATGTATCAAATTCATCAAAGAATACCTCTCTTTGAGCAACATTGCCTTTTCTGGCTAGAAAATTGTTTCTCAACTTGGGCATTATTTCTATGTTTTTTAAAACTACAAAAGTCAACCAAACATCAGTTTCAGTACTTTTTTCTCAACAATTCTATGTCTGCACGAATTATTTCTTCTTTGGCAATTATATATGACTTTGGGAGGGGATTAAAGAGAAAAATGTAACTCTTAATAAATTAACTCAACACTTTGGTTCAATCTAGCATGAGGAGGATGTATGTTAAAACATATAATATTAAAATTATATTTTTTTAACAACTTAAATTTTTAGAAGAGTTAATGATTTAACAGACCAGAGTAGTACATAGAAACTACTTTAAAAATTTTATTACAAATCATTCTTTAAGATTTTAAGATAAAAGAAATAATCCAGTGCACAACAATCTTGTCACTATGGTGTTTGAGGAGTGCTGGATGTACGTAACTTTACTCTTGTAAATGAGTAAAAACTATAATTTCAACTCGAATTCATAACTTCGAAGTCAAAATGAGTTAATTCTACTTTTGCACTAAGACTTACCCTGAAACAACACTTCTAGGAATTTCCAGTGATGCCAAGTAGAACTTGCAGGTCAAGTTCACATCCGGATTGGAACACGGGCATCTAATCCAGAAGTACAAAAAAAAACAAAAAAAGGAGTATACATCCAAATGAGCAGTTGTCTTCACAGTTCACACAGAAATTTCCCTAGAACTTCTATGTGCTGTAGATACAAATCCCAGTTGTAACACTGGCCAAGCAGGCTCGTGCTAGTGCGCGTGGAATTTTTACAATGAGAGCTTTTACACTTGCATGAAAATTTCCATGGAAAATAGCAGCTGATTCAAGGGTTTTTCTCTACCTCTTCTTTGAAGTGACAAATACACAAACTCACACACACACACACACACACATATATATATATATATATATATACTAATACAGCCACCATAATACCATATATACCTAGCTCTTTAAAGCATAGTCTGCTAAACCAACAATCTTATTCTTCTTTTGACTTTTGCCATGTATAGAACCATGAATTTCTTTATAAAGACTTCAAAAGTGATATTAATTATACTCATCTTCTTCATTGTCATTGCCATCGCAAGGCCATTGGAAGATGTGAAGCCAACCGCTCTTGATCAGGATGCCAAGTCTGTCTCGTTTAACAAAGCTCCAGTGCCGCCAACTGGCCCCTCTCCTTGCACTCACATCCCCAGACATGGTGGTGGTGGTCATTGCTAAACCATTCATCAACATGCTTTGTTGCAGCTCCAAACTTAGCCAATGACTCGCTACGTTACCATGAAATCTTTTCTTTTGGGTAAATTTCATTTTTTACTCTTCAAGCTTGGTACAAATTTCACATTTATTCCTAAGTTTTTCATTTAAATAAATTAGGCGTTGAACTTTATTATATACAGTAATACATGTATATAGAATAGTACTAAGCTCCAAATTATCCCTTTCTTGTCTCTTACGTATCTCTCGATCCATAGTTTAATGTGTCATTGTTAGGATAGTAAAATCCTATGTAATGATGGTCATGGATTGTATACATACATACATATATATATATGTATGTATATATGTTTCATTGTAAAAATACTATGTAATGATGGGTGTAGATTATGTATATATATGCTTTATTAAGCTTCATGTGTATTTTAATGTCCTGAACTCATGAGTAATTCTAATGTCATTAGTTTGCTATATAAAGATTGCTCTCTATGATGTTCTCAGTCATTTCATAACAAGAAAGGAAAACAACGAAGATATTTTCATGAGAGGAAAATTCTATTCTACATAAAATTTGGTAATTTAATAATCAGAAGTTTTTTTTCTGCTAACCGTACAAAGTAATTAAGGACTTAAACCGATCGAATAAGTCCAATCATGATTAAAAAATCAGCAGACTTGAAACCCGGACCTACAGAAGGAGCCAAGAGACATGAGTCACGACTCGAATTAAACAGCTTTTGATAATCACTTATCTTTTGTAGCATTACTATTATTATAATTTGGAATTATGAATAAAAGGTGTTTCTTTATTTTGAGTAACCATACTCCTTGGTACATAGGTCGGCTTTGCATGGATGTTTACTCGTAAATAAAATCTAATGGCATGCAAAAATTTTACTAGTCCTCATCTATCGAAGTTTTTTCTTTTTTTCTATATTTTGGGAAGAGCAGATATAAATTATTTTGTCAAAATTAATAAATCATTGAAATTAATTAGTTAAGTTATTGCTTGGACTTGTAAGAATAATTACAATTAGGGAAGTGATGTAACCTAAGCACTTAGTGGGAAAAAAATCTACCAAAGTGTATGGTATCACATCTAGATAGGCCTGACAAAATATGCAAGTTTGGGTGTATTATAAATGGATTGGATCAAATATGGGTGAGTCAAATATGAATAAAGTTAATCCAAATTTAACTTATTAATTTATATTTGATCTTCTTTTATATAAACTTTTATTATATAGTTAACATCATTTGTCGTATGTGTGCCTTGTGTATATATATGTTTGTATATATATTGAATAAAAGTTTAATTTTATCAATAAGGCCATATAAAAACTCTAAATTTTTCTTTTAAAATTTTATTAAAAGAGCTTTATTCCATAATTTTTTGTATTGCTTAATTTACATTTTATAAATTCTATTAGAATTACTCAATTATTAGATTATATAAGAACTCTATTTTTAGAATTTTATTCAATATATACATCTCTTCTATTTAAACACTATTATAATTTTATATTACAAAAATATATATTTGTATATATGAAACAAAGAATTAAAAATATTTATATATATTACATATTAATTAGAGTTTTATTATATATTTTAATATTAAATAATTTTTTTTAATGTTTATTAATTTTCTTTTTTTAAAAAAATCTTATTTGGAGTGGTTGGTTTAGTTATCTATTTGTGTTGAGTCGGTCTTAACTCTTCACCGTCACAATCACTTCGCGCCACTGAATCCTGCCATTCCACAACTTCCTACTGTTATTAACAACTAACAAGCGCATCCACCATATGTGTTTAAGAGATGTAGAAAGAGAAAGAGAGAGAGCGGTTGAGATGAGATCGTGAGAGATGTAAGTAGGGTGCCAATTATTACTCAATTCATCCATTACCTGTTTAAAATCTATTTTCAACCTATTTTTTACTCATATAAAAAATTAATTTTCTCACTCAATCTATATTTAACTCATATTTTAAATGAATCATTCAAAACTCATTGGATGAATTTATGAGCTTGAATAAAATATGGTACTCCTACATTTAGACTTGGAATTTATATTTACAAGGGATCCTTGTAAATTTTTTAAAGCCAGTCACTTGAAACATCAATTCTTAATTTTCTTTCTTAAACATAAGAGTAATGCTAGAATAGATTCACGGTCTCTTTCTAACAACTTTGGTTACTGCCTTCTAATAGAAAAAAAAAAATATTAAATGGACTTATCTAACTTCCCAATATTTGTTTCCACACAGTGGGTCTAATTAATGATAAGCCATATATATATATATATATATATTACTTGTTACTGACGTAACTATGGACTTATCTAACTTCCCAATATTTGTTTCCACACAGTGGGTCTAATGAGTGATGATAAGTCCCACTCATACACCATGATTATAACTAAGGTAGCAAAGAAAGATAATAAATGCAATATTAATGTAAACATAATAGTCTAAAAAGTGTTGTTAACAAAGAATAATAAAAAATACGAAATATCAAGAGCTTATTCAAATAGTATAAGTGTTTATTTTTCATATAATTGATATGAATTCGAATATTTTTTTATATTATTGTACCAAAAAAAATTACTAATTGATGCTATATATAAATATAAATATAAATGCCTAAAATTATTGACAATAGAATGATACTTTTGGATCTAAAAAATTACACATATTAATGTAAGAGAAAATTTCACAAAAAATATTAAAAAAATCAAAATAGACACATATGTTTTTCAAAATTTAAGATATAAGAACACACACAAACTCTCCTGAAATATTCTAAACTACAGTGATTCACATATTTAATGCAGAAAAGATACTCACAATATATTTTAACAACTATATAATTGCCAAAGCGTTGCAAAAATGTTTCAGTATTGACATGAAATACACACACATATGTGTGTATATATGTACTTTGCATTTATAAAGATATTGGCAAATAATGCGAAAAGAAAGAGTGGACTCCAAATCTCTGCTCTATTATTCTTTTCCTCCCAACCATTCATTGAATTGCTTAGTATTATTAATATTCGTTTACAACCACATATATATATATATATTTTTTTTTTTATTTTTATTTTATCCTTTTAGGAGTTAAAGGAAAGACTTAAAATAAAAAATTAAAATCAAATCTAGTCTAGGAACATTTAGATACGGCTTTTGTTTTTATTTTTTAATTTTTATCTTTTTAAGATTTAAATAATTTTAAAAATACATGTGTTTCTATTTACCAAATAATATTTTTATTTTGTTCAAGAATAATATATTTTAACATTTCAAATAATATAATTATGAACTATTAATTGAATGTTAATAAAAAAATATAATTTATTGTCAATGATATAACTTTACATCATTACAGAATATTTAAAATTTTAATACTTTTAATGACAAATTTTGTACTAAAATAATTTTTTAATATTGATATAAAGAAAAAATGTCCATTTGAGAAAAAGAAAAAAAAAAGAAGAAAAAAACAGAAAAAAAAATCTAATTTCAGAAAAGAAAATAGAAAAGGTTACTATAATATAATTGTATTATCCTGAGGGCATTTTCAGTGGTGAATCAGACCCTATATCAAATTTAAATTTGAGTCAAAATTTATAAAAATTACTCTTCCAACTCTAGACTCAAACCCATACCAAATCAAGTTTTACTCAAATCCAAACTTAAATCAGTGCATTACTGTTCACAACATCAAATTTTTGATTTTATTCAAATCCAAAACTAAATCAGTGCGTTATTGTTCACAACATCAAATTTTTGACGGCTATTTTTTTTTCTCAACCTAGTCTCACTTCATATGAAAAATGAAAGGAAAAGGCAAGGAAAAGAAATGGAAAGAAAATCAGGAAATGCAAATTGCTGAGAATACGCTGAAAAGGAAAAATGAAATAGATAAACCTGCAACTGCGGTTGCAAATTTGGGGGCTGCCACAGAGATGCAAACTGCAGAACTTTTGTTAAATCATAAAGATGAAATCAACAACTCCATGACTGCTGTTGGACACTTGGAAATTGCCAGAGAAAATGACTCCATGAATGAATATGTATCTGCTGCTTCAAAATTTCCAAGTTCTTTGGAAATGGAGAGCTCAATGGGTAAATTACTATTTTCTGTTCAACCATTTGAAACTTTTCTACAACCAGATGATTTAACGAGCAAAGCCATGGCCACTGTTCAACAACAGTGTTCCATAGCAGATGAAACTACGGACAAATCCTTGTGCTCTGTTCAAAGATTACAAACTTCATCTCTTACCACAATTAACAAATCGTTGCCTGATAGTATTGATACGGTCGGAAGGGGTCGGACAAAGGAGGAGGATGTTGATGTGAAGAAAAGGCGCCGTCGAAGGGGTCGGAAAATGAGATGAAGATGAGGAAACAGAGAAGTAGAGAAGTACAGATGAAGATGAGAGGCAGAGAAGTAGAGAAGCAGAGATGAGGGATGGATTGAACTGGATAGGATTTTTGCGTGGCAGAGGGTGGGCTGCGGTGTGATGGAATGTTTTTAAGAGTAGAAGATGTTTGGAAAAAAAATGGAAAAAGAAAAATAATTTTTGAAAAGAAATGACATAAACTAATTTTTGGAATAAAGTAAAAAAATTTGAGTGAAAACTTAAGTTATTATCGAAGAACATCAAATTCAAATTTACCTTTTATTCAAATTTTAAGTAAAATTTAAATTTAAATTTGAGTAACCACTTCTGAAACAAAATCTCTGCTATTGAGTTAAGAAATCAGATCTAAATAACACCAGCCTCTGTTGCTGTTCACATGAAACATGAGCCCGCAATTCACGCTCACACAGATGCATGATAGTTTCAGGTAACCATTTACTCCTGTTCTTAATCATTTGTTATGTAATATTTGTGAAAATTGATGATGTGTTTGAAACATCACAACAAAAAAGAAATTTTTGATACTACTTGTTTTTTTTTTAAAGATTATAAACCTCAAGAATCAGATTTTTTGTGAAAACTGGATTCCAAGTAATTGTTGGAATTAAGGGTTTTGTTGAGTTGTTGAAAAAAAATGGGGGAAAAGTTTTGGTTGAATGAAGAAGAGAAGGCTATGGTGGAAGCTGTAGTGGGCAATGAAGTGTTTGAATTCTTGGCTTCGTCGGCGTCAGACAACGTGTTGTCGGAATTTGTTTCGTCGGCCGGAGATTTGGGTGTGCGGCAAGGACTTTGCAAGACTGTTGAGGGGTCCAATTGGACTTATACCATTTTCTGGCAGGTCTCGCGGTCAAAATCAGGCAACTCGGCCTTGATTTGGGGCGACGAACATTTTCGGGAGCCAAAGGGAAGTGAAGTTGGGGGTGGGATTTGTTCTGGGGAGCAGAAATTAGAGAAAGGAGATACAAAGAAATGGGTTCTTCAGAAGCTCCATGCGTGTTTTGGGGGATCAGAGAAGGATGATTATGCAGAAACTTTAGATTCGGTTTCTGATGTGGAGATGTTATATCTCACATCAATGTACTATTCGTTCCCATTTGATATGTCCTCTAGTCCTGCTCAGCATTTAGTTCTGGTAGATCAATTTGGGTTTCAGATCCAAAAAGTTGTTTAGAACATTACCAATCCAGATCATTTTTAGCAAAATTGGCTAGATTGGAGACGGTGGTTTTTGTTCCGGTAAAATCCGGGGTAGTGGAATTTGGTTCAGTCAAGTCAATTCATGAAGAGCAAAATGTGATTCAAATGGTCAAAACTATGTTTGGGGGATCTGGTGCTTTACAGCAAAGGTGTTGCCTAAGATATTTGGGCAAGAACTTAGTGTTGGCGGTAGTGAAATCACCGACTCATATAAAAGTTTCAGAGTTGGTAGTTTAACATAGTATTAGAATCAGAGCAGGTTAAAATTTCTTAGTTCAAATTTTACCTTCACCTTAAAAAATATTAATTAGCACGTGTAAGTTCAAACTGGTCACACGTGAGGAGACGTGTTAGAGAACAACTTAAGTTTTTAGATGAGTTGATATCCATCAGTATAAATTTTTCCTCAAAAGTTGAAAATGATTCAGGGTTTTCATATGAATCTTATGAGTTGCAAACAATGACTACCAATCAAGTTTATGGAAACCTTCTAATGGGTTTCAAAGTGATGACTGGGGAAGCCAAGCTGTTTCCACAGATGAGTCAAGTAGTTGCTGGTGCTTTGAATTCACATACAATGGTTTCTGGCTTTGAAACTAAGGAGGACTCATTAATTCGGTCGGATGAGAGGAAACCGAGAAAGAGAGGGAGAAAGCCTGCCAATGGGAGAGAGGATACCTTTCAAATAGATCATCAAGGAAAAGAAGAACTGAATGAAATATCCTCACTCGAATCTGTAGATCTTTTATCACGATTCTTGAGCTCTGGTCATTCGGATGAAGATTTCGTTACTGATATAGTCATCAGCTTCATATTGGCGGGTCACGACGCCACATCGGCGACTTTGACATGATATTTCTGGTTAATTTCCGACAATCCAGCGGTTGAAGATGATGTTCTCAGGGAGATCAGAGAGAAGTCGGAAGCGCCGGTTTACGAAGAAGTGAAGGACATGGTTTATACACACGCATCGCTGTGCGAGAGCATGAGACTCTACCCGCTGGTCCCCGTCGACTCCAAAGAAGCTATGGGCGACGATGTATTGCCGGATGGGACTGTTGTGAAGAAAGGTATGAGGGTGACTTACCATCCTTATGCAATGGGGAGAGTGGAGAGTGTGTGGGGGTCGGATTGGGCGAAGTTCCGCCCGGAGAGGTGGTTGGAGAGGGACGCGGCGGCCGAAAAGTGGAGCTTCGTGGCGAGGGACTCATACACATATCCGGTGTTTCAAGCCGGATCCAAAATTTGTTTGGGGAAGGAAATGGCGTTCTTGCAGATGAAGAGGGTAGTTGCTAGTGTACTTCGGCGGTTTCGGGTGGTGCCGGTAGTGGAGGATGGTGTGGAGCCGGTTTTCATAGTGTACTTGACGTCGAAGATGAAAGGCGGTTTCTCGATAAGGATTGAGGAAAGGGCTGAAAATTTCTGAAAATAAAGTGGGTAAAAACACTGGTATTTGGGATGATTTGTTTTTAAAGGTGTATTAGGGATTATTACGGTGGTTGTTTTGTGGTATGACTAGTAGTATATGAATTTCTAATATATGGTCACAATTTTCTTCCTTGTTATCTTTTTTTTTTTTTTTTTAATATGTTGGACTATTTTCTGTTATTTTTTTATCAATCACCTTCACTTTTTAATTAACATAATAGAAATGTTATTGCCAATTATGAGTGAGTGAGTGAAAAAACTTGTTATATGATTAATGCTGTATTACATGTATATATTAATCAGATTATGCTGATAATTGTGAAAATTTATTCGACTTAATGTAGAAATAGTACTGATCAAAAAACTTGTTATTTAGCTTTGTCTTTTGGTCTTGTCACAACTGAAGGGTACTTATTAGTTATAGTACTTCATTGTCACATGCATTACATAATTCATTGAGTGGAATATGCTGAAATGAGACTCATGTAGCTGACTCACAATGGTTATAAGTTAGAAACAAGGCTTGTTGAGTTGAATTTAGTTAAGAAGTTTTCTCTATGATCTACATCTGATCGTCTTGATTCAACTGGAACGAGTTTAATCGTACGTTGATCATAGAAAACAAGAAGTTCCTGATATTCTCATTTTACTTTGTCCATAGCATGCAAAGGGCTGTCCACCCTTTTCCCTTGCCCCCTTCACTTCCTAACTCTTTAAGAAATGAGAGTCCCCCCTACCTAACTCTCAAAGTGGTATATAGATGAGATCAAAACGACATTCCTTGTATGGCCAATAGTAGTACATGGCTCTATTTTTCCAAGATGCTTTCTACGTATAAGAGAGAATCAAGCTAATCATTATCAATTGCATTACATCGTGCATGGAAATGGCTAATGTTGTTCTATATATATATATATATATATGTATGTATAAAAAACATAGTTCATGATCTTTGATAGGTCATAAATGGTTGATCTAGATCTGTTAAACTTCCCTGACAGAGAAAAATTTGAACGACTTGATAGAAATAGAAAGAGAAAAAATGACAGCAGTAGAAGCAAGAGACGTGATGCTCTGTTTTTTCTCATTCATCTACTGATCAAAAAATACAAAATTACATAGATATATGAGAAGATTTCTTGCCAACCTAACACAAGTACATATCAATGTTTGGTGAAGGATTAGATCCTTAAATTTAGCTACACCACTAATTTTAACTAACTACATGACATGACAAAAAAGTAAAATCTGCTGCATACCTAAGAAAAGACTTAACACATCAACACTCCTCCTTAAGTATTTGCTTAGATATGCCTAGCTTGACCCTTAAATCTTCAAACCTTCCTTTGGACAGAGCTTTTGTCAAAATATTCGCAACCTGATTTTCTGAACTGCAACTGAATCAGTTCAATTTCCTTTTCCTTTTGAGCTTGTCTGATTGCATGAAACTTGACCAAATGTGCTTAGTTCGGCCATGCTTTACAGGATTCTTGGACATGACAAGAGCTGATTGATTATCTACATTGATCCCTTGTTGAATTTGATTGAGATTGCAGCAGGTCTCCCATGATTTTCCTTAACAAGATGGCCTGGTTGGTAGCAGCAGCAGTAGCAATGTACTCTGCTTCTGCTTGTTGATTGTGCAACCACTTCTTGCTTTTTAGACATCCATGAAAATGCTCATGAACCAAGTGTAAAGAGATAACCAGTAGTGCTTTTGAAATCATCAGGGCATCCAGCCCAATCACTGTCAAAATAGCCCTCCAAGACACCATTTTCAGCCTCTGAATACATGATACCATAGTCTACAGTCCCTTTAACATATCTCAGGACCCTTTTTGCTGTTGTAAGGTTCTCTTGGCCAAGATCTTGCATGAACCTTAAAAGAACACTTGTAGCAAACAATAGGTTAGGTCTTGAGACTGTGAGATAGAGCAAACTTCCCACCAAACTTCTATATTGCGTAGCAACAACACTTTCACCCTTATCTTCCTTTGTCAGTTTATGGCTTGGAACTAATGGAGTAGCAACTGATTTGCAATTCTCCATTTTAAATTTTTTTAACAAATCTTTGGCATATTTCTTTTGAGAAACAAAAATGCCAGCACTTGATTGATCAATTTCCATTCCTAGAAAGTATGCCATTTGCCCAAGGTCTAACATTTCAAACATCTCATCCATTTTTCTTTTGAATTCGGCAACCAGCCTTTGACAGCTTCCAGTAATAAGCAAATCATCCACATATAATGACACAATGATCACCTTACTCTTTTTAGCAGCCTTCACATACAATGTAGCTTCATTTTCACTTCTAACAAATCCATAATTTGTTAAATAAGCATCAATTTTGCTGTACAAGGCTCTTGGAGCCTGTTTAAGGCCATATAAAGCTTTATGAAGCTTGTAAACATGGTCCTCCATTCCTTCAACTTGGAAGCCTTCAGGTTGTTCTACATATAACTCCTCATGTACTTCACCATTCAGGAATGCTGACTTGACATCTAGGTGGAACACTTTCCATTTTTGTTGAGCTACTAATGCCAGCAAAAGTTTGATTGTTTCATGCCTTGCCACAGGAGCAAATGTGTCACCAAAATCCACCCCTACTTGCTGAGAGTACCCCTTGACAACCAGCCTTGCTTTGTGCTTGTTAATGAAACCATCTAGGTTCAGTTTGGTTATGAAAATCCATTTCACTCCAATGATATTTCTTGCTTCAGGTCTTTTCACCAAGCTCCAAGTCTTATTCTTTTCAATCATTGAGATCTCCTCCTTCATAGCAACCCTCCATTCTTTGCATTTCACAGCTTCTTCAAAGCAATCTAGTTCAACAACACAAAAATTACACCTCTCATAAATATCTGTCAAATTCCTCATTTTCCTTGGAGTTGAGGTTGGTGAAGAAGAACTTGAACTTGAAGAACTACTTGGTGAACTTGTTGGAGATGATGGTTAAGTTGAACTTGGAGATGAAGGGGCTGATTCTTGACCATTATTTTTAGCTTCACTTGCTGATTTTTGTTGCTGAACATCAGTCAAAACTAGCCTTCCTTTTTACCTTTTCCTCCTCCCAATTCCATGTAGCATCTTCATCAAACAACACATTTCGGCTAATGATAACTTTCTTAGGTCTTCAAACTATATAACCGATAACCTTTGGACTTTGAACTATAGCCAACAAAAATACATTTCTCACTTGCTTCATCAAGCTTACATCTTTTCTCCTTTGGTATTTGAGCGTAGCAAACACACCCAAACACCTTGAGATGCCTCATCGATGGCTTCCTCCCACTCCATGCTTCAAATGGAGTTTTATTCCAAACAGCCTTTGTAGGACACCTATTAATCAAATAAACTGCAACATGAACAGCTTCAGCCCAAAAGGATTTTGGTAGCCCTTTTGCATGAATCATTGATTTTGCCATCTCCATCACGGTTTGATTCTTCCTTTCGGATACCCCTATTTTGTTGTGGAGTATAGCCAACCGTAAGTTGTCTTTCAATGCCTTCATCTTCACAAAATTTCTCAAACTCTCTTGAAGTGTATTCTTACCACGATCACTTCTCAAAAACTTAATAAAACAACCACTTTGTTTCTCAACAAAACTCTTGAATTTTTTAAAAATTGTGAAAACTTCAGATTTTTGTCTTATAAAATAAACCCATGTCATGCGAGTGAAAATCATCAATAAAGAGAATGAAATAGTAATTGTTACCATGAGATGGTGTACTCATAGGTCCGCATACATCGGTGTGAATTAATTCCAACACTTGCTTTGCTCTCCATGCAACTCCTTTTGGAAAGAGGTTGTCGATGATGCTTCCCAAGAGCACATCCTTCGCAAACTTCATTGCTTTCTTCAATAGTGGGCAGCCCTTCAACCATTTGCTTTTAGTGGAGTAGTTTGAGATTTTGAAAATTCAAATGCCTAAGTCTTCGATGACATAGCAACGTGTCATCAGTTTCGCCATAAAAAGCATTTTCACGTATAGAATTCCATTTTAAAGGAAAGCATTTATCAACCATTGGTATATCAGCAACTAGCAGACCATTTGAATCATATATACAACAGTTTTGATCTTTAAAAAACAGTGAATATCCATTTGAAATCATTTGAGCAACACTTAGTAGATTTTGTGTCAAACTAGGAATGTAAAGAACATTATGGATATGTTTGGTACCTTCCTTTGAATGCACAACAACTGTTCCCCTTCCATATGCCTCCACCACTTGACCATTTCCAAGTTTGACTTTTGTTTTAATGGACCTGTCCAGCTTGCTAAAAATTTCTTCATTGTTAGTCATGTGACAAGTGCAGCCACTGTCAATATACCAGACGTGTTTGCTTTTGTTGTGTAGAGTCTGAGAAGCCATAAATAAGTTTGCTGGAACCTCCTCTTGCTCATCTGTGCTGCTGGCATGTTGAGCTTGCTCATCCTTGTTTCTTGCTTGATTTTTCTTGGCCCTACAGTTCTTCTTAATATGGCCAAGTTTCTTGCAGAACCTACATTCAATTTTAGGTTTGTTTTTGAACCAACAATCTTTGAGTTGGTGATTTGTTCTTTCACATATGATGCAAGGAGGAAATTCTTTTTTCTTTCTATGATCCTTTGAAGTGTTTGCAGCCTTCCCTTTCTCAGTACCACCATTCTTGTTCCTCTTCCCTTGATGCTTCCATTTTTACCTTGCTTAGAAAGCACCCTCAACAGTCTCATCATCCCTGAGGCTTGTTCTCTGTTCCTGTGCATGCAACTTGCTAATAAGCTTTGCAACAGTTAGCTTTGTAAGATCGTAAGACTCTTCAATGGCTGAGATTTTTGGCTCAAACCTTGCTGGTAAACTTATCAACATTTTCTCAACTATTTTGCTATCTGGAAAAGGTTCACCAAACAGCTTGATTTTATTCACAATCTCCATCAACTTCCTTGCATACTCCTTAACAGTTTCCCTTTCCTTCATTTTGTGCATTTCAAATTCCCTCTTGAGAGTGAGTAACTTGACATTCTTTACTCTTTGGCTGCCTTCATACTCCTCCCTTAGTTTCTCCCAAATTTCTTTAGGAGTTTCACAAGCCATTACACTTAGTAAGATGGTTTCTGAAAGGGCTGAATGTAAGCAGGTCAAAACTGTTGGTTTCTTGGCCTTCTGCTCTTCATAATTTTTGAGTTGTGCTATAGTCGGATCATCACCGAGTGGAGCAGGATCAACATCATTCTCTACTGCCTCCCACAGGTTTAATGTCTTTAGATATGTCTTCATTTTAATCACCCACACTTGATAATTTTCTCCGTTGAACAATGGAGGTCTTGTGCCTAAGAAGTTGTTTGCAGACATGTTGTTGCCTCTTTGAGTTTAATTTCTCTCCTTACAAACTCTCAAGATCACTCACAAGTCCCTTAAGAGCCAGAAAGCTCTGATACCACTTGATAGAAATAGAAAGAGAAAAAATGACAGCAACAGAAGCAAGAGACATGATGCTCTGTTTTTTCTCATTCGTCTACTGATCAAAAAATACAAAACTACATAGATATATGAGAAGATTTCTTGCCAACCTAACACAAGTACATATCAACGTTAGGTGAAGAATTAGATCCTTAAATTTAGCTACACTACCAATTTTAACTAATACATGACATGACAAAAAAGTAAAGTCTGCTGCATCTCTAAGAAAAGACTTAACACATCAACACGGCTTCTAGGCCAACAATCAAAAACAACAACTATGCTTGTCTTTCTCCAATTTCTTTTACGATGTTCTTAAATTTTTTACTGTTGCAAAATATAGGGCAAGTTTGGTACAAGCATAGTTTGTTTCATGTGCTAATGAAGTTTTGCATCATATGGGATTGTGTTGAAATTAACTGTTTTCTGGTTGTTGCAATAGCACTGCTGTATCTACTGCTTTTGTTTATATGCTTTGCCTTCTATATATGTTACATAGTTTCTCCATAACATGGAATTCATCTTCTTCTCTGCTCCTTGTATTTAAATATTGATTCATCAGCAATAACATTTCCAGATGCATACCAAAAGCGGAATTATCCAGAGAAAGGTCAGCTCTATCGTCTGTCGAACAGCTAAAGAATAGATAGGACTGAAAAGGTTAAGTTTCGGCCGTCTGCCTTCAAATTATGATAATGATTAAGCTCAATATTGTGTACAGATACTGCCTCACTTTTGTGGGGAAAGGAATGCTGTGCTCTCAAGTAATTATATGAAGATTTTACTTTTGGTTTAGATTTTGAGGGCTGCTTTGTTAAGTTTCAAAGGTTGGATTTTTGCGAGCTTTGTGTTCCACGAATTAATGAGATCGCAGAAATTCGATCTTATCTTTCTTTTCTACTTTGCTTGGATTAGAAATTTGAAAAGAAAGGAGAGAAAAATGAGAAAAAATAAAAAATTATTTCATGATTGGTTTCAAATTAAAAAAACAAAAGAAAAAAAGATAAAGAGAGATAGAGGAATTTTTTTACTCTTATTTTATCAAATTTGCTCTCTTCTTAAAAGTGGGCATAGATGGAGGGAAAGGAGTTTTTAATGAATTTTTTATAATACAAGTTTTAATTTTAAAATTATAAAATAAAAAAGATACTTTTATCTTAGGGTATAGTAGTTAAAAAAATATAATTATTTTCTTTCTTTTCCTTTCCATTCCTTTCATTCTTCTAACGTTTTAAGTAAGATGAGAATATTGCGTTTTCCTTTCCATTCCTTTCATTCTTCTAACGTTTTAAGTAAGATGAGAATATTGCGTTTTCCTTTCCATTCCTTTCATTCTTCTAATGTTTTAAGTAAGATGAGAATAATGTGTTCTCTTTTACTTTATTTGTTATCCAAATATGAACGATGGATTACATTCTTCTCTTTTTCTCCTCCTAGTTATTCACGCATAGTGTTAGTTTAATAATTTTTTATTTTTTTATAGAATAATAATTAGGGTAAACTTTCTCTTACTATCCTAGTCATAATTTATCACCTATATAATGCACAAATTCTTTATTATTTTATTTTTATTATTAGTTAAAACTGAAGAGTTACATATATTTATGTGATTATATATATATGACAGATTAAGATTGTGATGCATACTTAATTAAGATAAAATTTTCTCTAAATTTGAAATTAAGTACTATCATTTTTTAAATACATTATAAAATTCAACTAGGGTAAAAAAAACAACAATTTGGGGTTATATACTAATTAATTTCAACCAATAAAAGTAAGAAAAGAAAATAAGCCTCGAATCTTTTCTTAACAAGTCTAGGAGGGTTGAATGGACCTAGAATTGAGGTTTCCAAATACTAACGAGTTCGAATCAAGTCTTAACACCCTGATTTAGCAGAGGTGAGTATTATAGAACCTATTATTTGTCATTTTATAAAATTAGCTATTAATTTTTTAATTAGAGAAATAATTAATTTTATTTTTTCACATGGGTATCGAGGGCAGATGCATAATTGTAGTACTGGATAGACCTAAATCAGGTATCGGCAAGATTGGAGTCCTTTCTCTCACTGAAAAAAAATTGTATTCCTTGGTCCTCATTTTGTTATATAAAAAAAAGATAAATTACCTAACATTTAATTTGACTCATTTTTTATTGACCTCCATAGTTTAATAACTCTGTATATATTGAAAATCAAATTTAATATGAAATATATATTTTGATAGATTAAATTATAGGACGGTCTAGTAAAAATAAGCAGAATTATAAGCTATGTCCATTGTAATTTTTCTTTAAAAAAAATTAAATAGAATGCACAGTTAAAAAATAATATATTAATAAGATAAATGTAGTAAAAATGAGAATATTAAGATAGATGGTGTGAAAAGATAAAAAAATTAAAAATTGAAATGAACAGTATTCGTGAAATGATGAGAATTGTACTCGTGAGAGATAAAATCATGTAGAGTGAAGAGTAATAAATGTAGCAATAAAAAAAGAGAGGACATGTTTAACATTAAGGATCATTCTAGAAGATGAGATATGATAATGTGTGATAGAATAACTTTAAATAAAAAAAAAATGATGATATATGATTCATGTAATAAATTCAAAATTATTAAGATAAAACTTTGTTAAGTTGAGTATTAAAAAATGATAGGTACCTTTTTAACAATATTACAATTCGATGTAAAGTAGCCAAAATTCAAAATATATGGCAAGAAAAAAAAAAATAAAACTTTACAAAACTGTGAAGCAATCATAATAGAATAATTGTAGTCTTATCTTCGGATTTTACTTAAAGGTATTTATTTTCGAAAGTGTTGTATTAGTTTTTTTTTTTTTGAATGATCGATTAAGAGTATGCTGAGACAGCTTACATATACTAAACCTAGCTTACACGTACCAAACTTCAGCTTAGAATAATGGTAATCCTATATTTGGATGTTACTTATAAGTATTTATTTTCGAAAGTATTGTATTAGTTTTTTTTTTTTTAATGGTCCAAACTAAGCTACCATTTTCATGAGAGTTAGATCTAAGGTCTAATTGTCAAAGAGCGATAAAGAAGAGATTTAAACTTGAAATGTTTAAATTTTATTTTTAACGTCTTTATCACTTGATTATACTTCGAATAATATAACACTCGTAAAAATAAATACTTTTAATAGAAATTTCAATTAAACCAAGCATTATTAATTAGAATAATGATTTAGCTCAACTGCAGCGGAAAATATAGGAGAATCTTATCCACAAGTCTCATTGCCTAGCGACTTCCAGGTTTCATGAAAATGTCACTGATGATGATTTTGATAATGCGTGATGACAATCACACTTACCAAATATCTTTACCTATAAAACAAAAACAATATGAATAAGAAAAACATCTCTCTCACACACACACATAGATATATAATATACACACCGTCACTGAATTTTTTATTTTATTTTATTAAATTTTAAAATCACGAATCTTTTTATAAAAAATGAAAGAAAACTAAAATTTATAACTAGTGCGAGTATATATATTTTAAATTTTTGGTACTCTCTATACTTTAAATTATTATCTACTTTAAAAAGTTAATTACAATTATTATTAAGTTTTGAATATTATCCTTTATTTTTCAAATATTAGAGGAAGAATCTTCCTTCAAAAAAGTATACAAAAGTAAGGACAAAGTAAAAATAAACTAATATTCTTCAAACATAAATAAATAGTGTGAGGACATATAATTGAGTTGTCTAAAATAATATAATAATTGAAAGGAGACAAAGTCCTTTTGACACGGACAGATTGTAGGGCGAGGAGTACCACTCTAAACAATTTGTCAATTATCCACAAGAAAAGCCGACAGCAACTAGAGCAATGCTAAGGCTACGTTTGGTTAGCTAGAAAGTGGTAAAGATTAGAAAAATATGAAATTTATTAACTACTTGATTAGTAAGAAAGAAAAAAAAATTAGATTCACATAATTGTTTTTTTTCTTGATTCTATTTCTCCACCAAAAACATAAAAAAAAATGTGTTTTCTCATAAAAAAAAAATTGTATATAATTTGAGTTTATTCATTTTTTTATACTTCTTTCTTCCACTACTATTTGATAGAACTTTTTTTATACTATAATTCTTTTTTTAAATATTTAATTTCTTATATTATACAATAAATAATTTTATATATATATATATATATTTTTTTACAATATATGTTACAATTATATAAATAGCTAATATAGAATATATATATATATAGTTAATATATATTACATATACATAGTACATAGATGGTTAATATATATATATATATATGTAATACTACTATATATATGTGTGTTATACTGTTATATATATATATAATATAATTAATATATATCTACATATTATGTTTCTATATATATATATATATATAGATAATTATATGTAATTAAATTTTTTTATATATTTAAGTAGTGATAGGAAATTTTATTTTTTCATGATAATTAATATAAATCTACAACATTATTTTTTAAGTGTTAAAGGACTTTTAGAATTTGTATATGTATCTCTCTTATGTTGTTTGCATCTTTTATTAATTTATTATCTAATAGACTAATAAAATAAATTCATATTTTTGTAAAATACTTCAATCAAATATAAAAAAATATAATTGGGTCTTACCAAAATATTTTTTTATTTTTAAGATAGATTATTATTACAAAGTTAAAAATTTATAAATAGGAGTAATTTAGACAACAATAAAAAATTCTTTCCACTTTGAAAATTTTCAAACAAATTTAATTTTTCTTGTAACTATCTTATCTTTTCTTACAACAATGCTAAGGCTGCGTTTGGTTAACTAGAAAGTGCTAAAGATTAGAAAAATATGAAATTTATTAACTACTTGATTAGTACGAAAGAAAGAAAAAATTTAAATTAGATTCACATAATTGTTTTTTTTTTTTCTTGATTCTATTTTTTCACAAAAAAACATCAAAAAATATGTTTTTCATAAAAAATAATTGTATATAATATGAGTTTATTCATTTTTTTATACTTTTCTCTTCCACCACTATTTGATAATTTTTTTTTTATACTATAACTCTTTTTTTTAAATATCTAATTTCTTATATTATACAATAAATAATTATATTATATATATTAACTATATATATATATATTCTATATTAGCTATTTATATAATTGTAACATATATTGCAAATATATATATATGTGTGTGTGTGTGCGCGTGCACGCGCGTGTTATACCGTTATATATATATATACATATAATGTAATTAATGTATATCTACATATTACGTTTATATATATATATATATAGATAATTATATGTAATTAATTTTTTATATATTTAAGTAGTGATAGGGAATTTTATTTTTTCATGATAATTAATATAAATTTACAATATTATTTTTTAAGTGCTAAAGGACTTTTAGAATTTGTATATATATCTCTCTCTGATGTTGTGTGCATCTTTTATCAATTTATTATCTAATAAACTAAAAAGATAAATCCATATTTTTGTAAAATACTTCAATCAAATATAAAAAAATACAATTGGGTCTTATCAAAATAAAAAAAAAAATCCTATTTTTTATTTTTTAATTTTTAAGATAGATTATTATTACAATGTTAAAAATTTATAAAATAGGAGTAATTTAGACAACAATAAAAAATTCTTTCCACTTTGAAAATTTTTAAACAAATTTATTTTTTCTTATAACTTTCTCATCTTTTCTTTCATAACTAAATGAATATATGAAAAATTAATTTTCTTTTTTTTTTTTCTTTATTTTCTAGTACTTTCACTTGTTAGCATTTGTTTTCTTTTAACCAAATGAAACCTGAGAAAAGAAATTAAGGAGTAGGAAAAGAAGCTTCCAATTTTATTTTATAACTTGGGATTTTATAAAATACAAAGCCGAATGTCATTTTATTTGTCAATTTTATAATTTGACATGTTATCGTACAAAAATATTAAAATTTGACAATTCTACTTTAATATTAAAATGTTATTTTTTTAGCATAACAACTATTTTTATTTGATAAAATAGTGTTGACGTCCCTTTCATTTGACATTTACTTGATAAAGTAGAAGTAGATCCCACATTTGTTTAGGATATACTAGTTATATTTCATGAATGTCAGAAAATGGGTAAGCATTAGAATAACATTTTTCACATCAATACCAAATTTTATAATTGATACATCAAATGACACATGCATTGAAATTGCTCTAAGTGCATCTGCATGTGTCAAATGTCATATTAATTTTAAAATTTGTACTAAAATGTAAAAAATTGTTTTTACAATAATTTTTCATTTTAACTACTAAAATATGATAATACCCTATTTAATGTCATATTTGGTATCGATAATGTCACTTCTTAGTAGGAGGATTCCCATGTTTTATTTTCTATCATTTCCTAGTCAGTTGGATCATTTTCGCTCATAATTGTTAAAATATAACATTTTTAAACTGTAATAATAACAAATTATAAACTCGATTTGACCAAATACCATTTTGCATTGCTGATGCTCTAAAATAGCTAAAATAAATAAGATATTTTAGAAAACTAAATATCAAAAACTAAGCCCCAACCTCTACTCCTCTTAAAATAAAGATGCTAAAATGACTCTCTAAATGTAAAAAAGGGAGAGAGAGCATGTTGTTTTTTAATAGCATTTCTAGAATGCTAATAAAAAACTTAAGATTAAATAAAAATAACGCAAGTTCTATTAGCAGCCCAAACTTAAGATTAAATAAAAATAACCCAAGTTCTAATGGCATTTCTAGAATGCTAATATTATTTAAATCATTTTAATATTTTAATTTAGCAGCCCATGTGCAAAGCACGTGCATCCCAGGAGCTCTTAAATCTGCTATAAATAGTCTCATCCTCCCGCCCAATTTTCTTCGTACTAAACTTTATTAAGATAACAAAAGTTTCTACTCTTTGCATCGCAGCCATGTTTGGCCTTCAGCTCTCAACTTCATTGTTCCTTTGCTTTCTTCCATTAATTTTCTTCTTCTTTATCAAATCCAAGTGCTTCGCAAATCAATCTTCATCCAAGTTGGGTAAGCTTCCAAGATCATACCCATTGGTCGGTTCTTATTTCGCAATCTTTGCCAATCGAAACCGACGCATTCAATGGACATCTGATATTGTAAGAAGCTCACCCTCTTCCACCTTCGTCCTCCACCGCGGTCTCGGTCACCGCCAAGTCTACACGGCCAATCCTTCCAATGTCCAACACATTCTCAAGACCAACTTCAATCACTATGGAAAGGGCGACGTCTTCCGTGCCACCCTATCGGACCTCCTCGGCGACGGCATCTTCAATTCCGACGGCCAGAACTGGAAGTTCCAGAGACAAGTTGCAAGTCATGAATTCAACACCAAATCTTTACGCAAATTTATCGAGACCGTAGTCGACACCGAGGTCTCCGACCGCCTCCTCCCCATCCTCTTCCGCCGCCGCCGCAAACAAAACCGTGCTCGATCTTCAAGACATTCTTCAAAGATTCGCGTTCGATAATATATGCAAAATCGCTTTTGGATACGACCCTGCGTACCTGTTGCCGTCACTCCCTGATGCAAAATTCGCGGGAGCCTTCGAAGACGCGGCTCGGATTAGCAATGAAAGGTTCGATTCACTTTCCCCTCTAATCTGGAAAATTAAACGCGTTTTCAATATAGGATCAGAAAAGCGACTTCGAGTTGCTGTCAATGAAGTACGCGAATTCGCCAAACAGATCATCAAGGAAAAGATCGAAGAACTGAATGAGAAATCCTCACTCGAATCCGTAGATCTTTTGTCACGATTCTTGAGCTCTGGTCATTCAGATGAAAACTTCGTTACTGATATAGTCATCAGCTTCATATTGGCGGGTCGCGACACCACATCTGCGGCTTTGACATGGTATTTCTGGTTAGTTTCCGGCAATCCAGCAGTTGAAGATGAGATTCTCAGGGAGATCAGAGAGAAATCGGAAGCGCCGGTCTACGACGAAGTGAAAGGACATGGTTTATACACACGCATCGCTGTGCGAGAGCATGAGACTCTACCCGCCGGTCCCCTCCGACACCAAAGAAGCTGTGGACGACAACGTATTGCCCGATGGGACTGTTGTGAAGAAAGGTATGAGGGTGACTTACCATCCTTATGCAATGGGGAGAGTGGAGAAGCTGTGGGGGTCGGATTGGGCGGAGTTCCGCCCGGAAAGGTGGTTGGAGTGGGACGCAGCGGCCGGAAAGCGTAGCTTCGTGGCGAAGGACTCGTACACATATCCGGTGTTTCAAGCCGGACCAAGAATTTGTTTGGGAAAGGAAATGGCGTTCTTGCAGATGAAGAGCATAGCTTCTAGTGTATTGCGACGGTTTCGGGTGGTGCCGGCGGTGCAGGATGGCGTCGAGCCGGTTTTCATAGCGTACTTGTCGTCGAAGATGAAAGGCGGTTTCCCGGTGAGGATTGAGGAAAGGGCTGAGAATCTCTGAAAGTGGTTGGAACACTAGTATCTTGGTCTTTGGGACTGATTTGTTTTTAATAATCGGTGGTGGGCGGTTTGGTGGTTGTTTTTTTTGTTTTAATGATGTTTTCGGTGGTTGCTTTGTCGTTTGACTACTATTATATATAATTCGTGATTGTACCAATATGGATAATATTATCCTATTATTTTCTTTTTGTATAAATAATTTGATGCTACTTACTGTCATTTGCATTGAGAAATAATTATAAAATTGTCACTCACTTAGCTAATTATTAATGTGGTGTGATGAATGATAAAATTAAAATTTTAATTATTTTGTCCAAAAAAAATTATATCTTATTTTTTTAGAACTAAAATTGAGGAAAAATTGATATGAATATATAAAAAAATTGAAAGGTCCAAGTCTAAAATATTTTAGAATAAATTATGTTGATATCTCTCGAGATTTATAATAATTATATTGACTTTTTTTTTTAAGTTTCTAAAATTATATTGACTTCTCATATTTTATAAAATAATATACAGATATTTTATTCTTGTCAATTTTTTTTTAAATAACAAAACTGTCGTTTTTATTTATTTATTTATTACTTTTTTTCTAATTTGGAATAATTTATTCTAACTTTTTTAAAAATATTTTAAATTTTTTTATTTAAAAATAAAGTTAAGGTAAATAACTTATTTTTATTTTATATAAAGATAAATTTAATATTTTTTTGAAAAATGAAAAAAATTAGTGCAAGATTTAAAATATTGAAGAAAAAAATATGAATGAAGTATTTTTATCATTTTAAAGAAAAGAAATAATTAGAGGGGTATTTGTATATTATTTTGTAGAGTAGAGAAGGTTAATATAATTTTGAAATCTTAAAAAAAGTCAATATAATTGTCATAAATTTTAAGAAAAATTAGTGTAATTTATCTAATATTTTAAAATTTTTTGACTAATTTTTAAAACTTTTTTTTATATTTTCAAATAAATATTAAAATAAATATTTAAGTTATCTACTTTACATTTATTTTTATTATGGATATGAATACCTAAGTACCTAGTAGCTGCTACATCTATTAGTTTTATTTTATATATATATATATATATATATATATATAAAATATATTATAAATACTACTTATATACACACACTACCTACTCCCTGATATATACATATATTATATTATATATAGGGGAACCCTACTATATTATATTATATACAGGCTTCTTCATTACACTAATGTACTACAAAAGTATAGGGTGGGTTCATTCAACTATTGTACTTACAAAGGGTATAAGGTGGGGACTATTTTCACTTCAATATTACCATCTTATGTTCACTTACATTTTATTTCCATGTCTCTATTATTTGAGTGCTTATAAGTTAGTAGAGTGAGAAAAGAAATGATATTGTTAATTGTTAAAGAATATAATAATAAAATTATACATATTTTTTAACTAGCTTAAGTTTTTAGATGAGTTGGTGATTTTACATGGTATCAGAGTGTGGTCACACTTGAGGGGCGTGTTAGAGAATATAATAATAAAGTTATACCATCTCTAACACCTTAAGTTTTTAGATGAGTTGATGATTTCATATCAATTATGACAATTGAACCATAGTGACTAATAGTAATAAAATTATAAGAACAACTCCTCTCAAATTAAGTATATTAATTATTTTAAAATTAAATAATATATATTTTGAATTCAAAATGTACAATAGAGAGCTCCAATAACATTTTCTTGTATATATACAAGTCCTTGTTCGTAAACGTGATCAAAGCCAAACACTCTCTGCATATATATATATATATGAAAGGGAAATGTTATTTATATTCTCATATATTCACTTGAGCTTTAAAATAGTATTTTTTTTTAATAATTAAAATCATACTTTTCAGATCTCAGATGTTCAAACTTTATAAAATAGACTCTTTCCAATTTTTTTTTTTAAGTGAAAGTTTACACTTTAAGTTCATATATGTTAGGCTTTATCTTAATAATGAATGGATCCATTATTGGTATGAATTTCAAATAATTATCTTCATATCTACATGTGTAAGCCTTTCCAATTCACCCATCCACCTTATTAAAATATAAGCATAAAATCTACTTTATTTTACATGGTACAAAATTGAGGGATTAAGATAAAATTATCCCACATTCTTATTTTAGGAAATTGTCTATTTTTATTACTTGGTTTTCTTTTTCAAAATTTTATTTCTGATATTTATCATCAGTTGTTTTAATTCAATCTTTCAATTAATCTTTCATGCCAATGCGTTACTACTTCAAATTAAATTTGCATATAAAATCAATAGTTTTCAAATTCAGACTAGAAAATTTAGGGTTAAGCAAGAATTACCACAAATTGTTTAAATGTTGATATATTATTCGTGTCTTGTAATTTTTTCCTGTGCAAACTTGAATCTTACATTTTCTTCTAGAAGATAATGTCACTAAATCACTACTTACTCCAATAAAAATGTACCTTTATATATATATATATATATAACTATGTGAGAAGGAGAATGAAAATCAAAACAATTGAATAAAAATAAATATTTATACTACTTGAATAATATCTCGATTCTTAGAAGCGTAACTTTTAAAAAGTTAAAAGTTACAATATTAACTTGCGGATAAAGAATACGAAATAACGATAAGTATCCCTGTTTTGAGTTGGGTCGACCTGAACCCAGCCCACCAAACCCAATCCATTAATGTTGCAGGTTAGGATGGTTCAAGATTATATTTGAAGAAATTCGAATATGTCTGGTCCAACACAGATCTGATCAGAGCCTTACTTAAGATTATTATGTTTTTGCTAATGGAGATCACTCCCCTTTTTGTTTTTGCTTTTGTTTTTATAAATATAGTAAGCTACAACGCAAACATTCCACTACAACCCTGCATTAGTGATGGTCTTTAGTTGGGCCCACTTTATCTGTACATAATGGTGTATTCATTTGCTAAAAAGATGAATCTGTTAAAGATAAAATATATTAAAATATAAAATAGATATTATTGTTAAAGTGATGTATAATGTTGAAAGTTATTGTTAGACCCAAATGAATTATTTTGGTTCAATAATGACTCCCTTGGAGTTGCTATTAGATATAGGTGTTTATGACAGTCACATATTTAACTAACTGGAGTTAGTTTTGCTGTTCACCATGGCCTCTTCATTAAAAAGATATTATGGCTTCAAGTCTTACTATTTTCATGAGTCTCACTCTTCATGAGAGGGATGTGAGTGGTTTATTGGTCCATGACTCATATTTGAGAAGCTTCTGGGTTTAATTGGTTAGTAGTGGTTTAGTTGATTATTGGTGATTTGTAATTATGTAATATTATTAAATTGAGTTAATTATAATATTGTTGTGCGTTCAAGTCTCACTCCCTTCATGAGAAGAATGTGAGTGGTTTATTAGTCCATGACTCATATTTGAGAAGCTTTTGAATTTAATTAGTTAATAGTGATTTAGTTGATATTGTAACATCCATCGCTTCTAGTCAAAAAAACAGAGGGGCAGTCACATATTTGGTATGTGAAAACAAGATGTGGTTAGAACTTTGATGAGGTTCTTTCAAATTGTACGTATGGAAATTAGTTATATGCCAAAGTCAATACAATTGGATTCATGATTCAATGGAGTAATGCACATATTTTGTTTTGTTTTATTTTTCTTATGGATTAGTAAGGAGTATTTTGAATTAGTTTATGCACACTACATTAAGTTTTCTTCTCCATAAAAATTAGATCCACCTCTTTAACTCTTACCTGTTAACGATCGGTATAGAGAAAACTCGAATTCGAATCGCTTGAATTTTATCCTTCAACGTATTTACTATGTGGGTTTAAGTCTCACTTCCTTTATGAGAGGGATGTGAGTGGTTTATTGGTCCATAACCCATATTTAAGAAGCTTTTGAATTTAATTGGTTAATAGTGGTTTAGTTGGTTGTTGGTGCATTTGTAATTATTAAGTTGAGTTGATTGTAATATTATAATGTCCATTACTTCTTTAAAAAAAAAAAGAACAATCGTATATTTGGTATGTAAAAAACAAGATGCGGTTAGAACTTTGATTAGGTTCTTTCAAATTATATGTACAGAAATTACTTATATACCAAAGTCAATACAATTGAATTCATGATTCAATGGAGTAATGCACATATTTTGTTTTTTGTTTTTTTGATTGATTGTTAAGAGGTATTCTTATTCTTTAAACTCTAATTATTAAAAATTGATACAGAGAAGACTTAAGTTTCAAACGCTTAAATTTTATCTCAAAATTTTTATCACTTGACTACACCTCTGAATAATAATGCACATATTTTTATTAAATCAAAATATGATCAGGATAATATGCTTCCAAGGCATAAGCATAAAAACACTAATTGCATGACAATATGACTTCCAAGGCATTAGTATAAAAACACTGATTGCAGTATAATACCAAAGTTAATAGACAAAATAATTTATTGGAACTTGTGCAATGCACCCTCAATTAATGCTCCCACATCAGTAAAATATGTATATTATATTAATAATTTTATTAATATGTCAAACATCCATTAGACAAATATATTTCATCCGGCACCAATAAAAACCAATCTGTGTAAACAAGTCTACGGAAGAAAACATAAGCCCATGTAGGCCACAGCAGCTAAAACAGACTATGCTATCAGCTCTAATAATGGTGTTCAAAGTGTCCATTCAAACATATCGGCTGTCATCACTACTCTTGAGATTACAAACTTGAAGATCAATCCAGATTTAACCTATTTATACCCAAATTCTCATTCTTGAACTCATTCAATCATCATATATACTTAGCTTGTGTGAGAGAGATATATGGCGTTTCAGTGTCAAGGTAAGAGGTTCAATAAGACTATACTACAAAAAAAAATTATATATATATATATATATATATATACTTTTTACGATACATTTTATTTGCGACCCACACCACACATCGCCAAAAGGCATTATTAGTGGCCCACATAATGTGCGTCGCTAAAAACAAACAAAAAGGGCTTTCCCAAGCAAAAAAAGTAGGCGCAAATCTTTTAGCTACGGACAATACTTTAGTAGCGACGCACGTGTGCATCACCCAAATAGACTTGCACGAACTTACGTTACTCGGTTTGGATCACTAGTTTGAAACTTATGCAAATTTCTGCTTCAAAAAAGTCTATTTTGAAGTTTTGACGGTCCAAAACACCGGATATCAACCTAAAGAGCCCAAAACCTCATTACACACCTCAGAAATAATAAAATAGACTTATACGAACTTACGACACTCGGTTCAGGTCACCGGTTTGAAACTTATGCAAGTTTTTACTCCAAAAAGGTCTATTTTGGAGTTTTGACAGATCAAAATGCTGGATATCAATCTAACTACCCCAAAACTCCATCACATATCTCATAAATGATAAAATAGACTTGCACGAACTTACGACACTCGATTCGGATCACCTGTTTGAAACTTATACAAGTTTCTACTCCGAAAAAGCTCATTCTGGAATTTTGACAGACTAAAATGTCAGATATCGGTCTAACTATCCCGAAACCCCATCACACAACTCACAAATGACAAAATAGACTATCATGAACTTATAGCACTCAGTTCGGATCACTGGTTTGCAACTTATGTTACTTTATGTTGTTCTTACTATTTATGCATGGATAAAAATATATTCACATTCAATATTCATATATATTTAATAAGTGTTCTAATATATATCATTTGATCTTTATTTTAGATTGATCGAGATTATTGTGCCGCCGTCTTTCTATTCTGCGACGGGACTTACTATTTTCATTTGTTTTTTTTTTTCTTTTCATAAACATCTGTAATTACATTTTCTGAAACAATTTTTTATTTTTGTATTTATTGATAAATTTTACTTTTACAATTGTAAGTAATTAGTATAACATATATATATATATATATATATGAATACATTTTTCTTTTAATATATCCATTTCAGAATGTTTGAATTTTATTGTATATCAAAATAATTGATACAGGTTTTAAACATGAATAAAAATTAAAATAAAATAATTCAGGTCAAAAGATGCAAAATAATAATAATAATAATAACAACTTTTTGCGATGCATAGAAAGGTGTCGCTAAAAGACCCAAAAATAAGTTTTTTTGCGACACTTCACATTCGTCGCTATAAATATAATATTAGCGATATATTGAAGGCGTCGCTAAATAATTCTAAAAACATATTATTAGCAACGCACAATAGTCGTCGCTAATAGTTTCCAATAAATTATTTGCGACGCCCATTACGTCCTTATGTACAGTATTAGCGGCGCCTCCATCTGATTATTAGCGACACATTTTGAACGTCGCCAATAATTATCTTTAGCGAGGCACAGAAGTCTGCATGTCGCTAATAATATTAGCGACATGAATATTCGCGACGACTATTGCTATTATTAGCGACGCTCGAGTGGCTTCTCCTGTAGTGACTTTAAATTATTATTATTTTCATAATTGTCAAATAAGAATGGTATTAGTTTGTTCGTGTAATGCATACTCGCACATAATACGAGTGATTGTCTTACACGAAGATCCAACTGTTAGTAACATTAGTCTTGGTAAATATAAGTATTAGTTTTGATATAAAGTATGGTAGGCATATCATAACTCACAAGGATGAATTCAGTAATGAGTTTGTACAGGTAAAAGTTCATGGCCAGAGCTTGTAGGGGTGAGTGGAGAGGCAGCGGAAGCAAAAATAGAGAAAGAGAATCAGAGTGTGGACGCAATAGCGTTGCTAGATGGAACACCAGTAACAAAGGACTTCAGGTGCAATTGCGTTTGGGTTTCGATTAACGAACATAGGGTGGTCATTCGAGTTCCTCGAATTGGGTAGATGCATATGATTTTCGATCTACTCTGTCATCAAGTGTTTTAATTCTCCCTTAAGCATATTGTAATAAATAAATAAAACTCTACTAAGTTTTTTTTTTTTTCTTTTCTGGATGGCATTAATCAATGTCTTTTATCTATATATATTATATATATTGATACAATTAATGTTGGGTGATAAAAAATCTGACTTATGTCAATTACATCAAGAGATACTTGATTAGAATTTCGGTCCTAAGTCTTTTAAGCATATTGATAATCATGAAATTATGAAAAAATTGTTATTATTATTATTAAGGTCAATAAAATTAAAAATTTTGATTTTTAGAAAACATGAGAGAGTTATCTGTGTCTAGATCTATATATATATTTATATTTATATTATACTACTATAAAATGTATGACAAGTTATAAAATAATTTTTTTAATAATTACTCCCATTCAAATACAATATGACAAGATTGTCCTTATTAATTAGAATAAATTTCTTAATAATATTAACATCTAATATTTGTTCCCCCAATATTAATTGCTCATAATTCTAACGCATAACATTAATTATAAGGATTTCCTAAACATTTTTTTTCTTAACCCACATCAAATGGAAAATGAACATGCTTTTTTTTTTTTTCCCTTAAAAAAATGAACATGCATGCTATATACGACCACCATAAAAGATAAACAATTCCAGTTTTACTCAAATTGTTGTGTTGTGTTGTGTGTTTTTTTTTTTTTTTTAATTTATTGGTGGGGTCCTGTCTTATTTGTCACTTTGCGTAGCTACCCTGAAAATCCATGCAAAGCATCCCTCCAAGGGAAAATTTCAGGAATTTACAAAGAAATACAAGCTGCATGTTGCAATTTTAATTAATTATATATATGCAACTATATATATATATATATATAAAAGTCAAATGTCATTACGGTAGAGGATAGTCTAAACGAAAAAATCTGATCAAAATCTAACTTAGATGATAGACAAAGTTAATAAATATTATGTCATTTTGAATTCTAAAATCCATGATTGATTAATTTTGCATTTACTTCAACCATTTATTTTATTTCACATGAATCTAACAAAATTTTGAATTCGTCAGAAAAGCTCATGGGTGACCCAATCAGAGCAGTAACTTCCTTGAGTATTAAGTAATTGATCAGAAATTCCAATTCCAATTTCTATGGTGCATGCGCCGCAGGTGGATCAGATGTAAAAGGGTAGAAGTAGGACTCTAGTCTCTTGACACTCACGTCTGAACATTCCCAATAAGTCCCAAGAAGGGAAAGAAAAGATCCACCCTTTTGTTGTTTCACATGAATTTAACAAAACTTTGAATCCGTCATAAAATCTCATGGGTGAGCCAATCGGAGTACTAACTTCCTTGAGTACTATTGATCAAAAATTTCAATTCCAATTTCTATAGTACATGTGCCGCAGGTGGATCAGATGTAGAAGTGTAGAAGTAGAATTCTAGTCTTGACTCTCATGTCTGAACATCCCCAATTAGTCCTAAGAAGGGAAAGAAATGATCCATCCTCATAAATAGGTCCGATATAATAATGCAATAATATAATTTTTTAATAATAATTATGATATTATGTTATGTGTAATATAATTTATTTTTTTTATAATATAACATAATACATTTAACTGAACATCATTAAAAAAATATATATTATCACGTGATAAATCAAATCGATCAAAGAATACCTCTATTTGGGCACCATTGACTTTTATAGCTAGAAAATTGTTTCTCAACTCGGCATTATTTCTATGTTTTTTAAAACTACAAAAGTCAACCAAACATCACTTTCAGTATTTTTTTCTCAACAATTCAATGTCTGCACGAATTATTTCTTCTTTGGCAATTATATATATGAGGGGATAGAAGAGAAAAATGTAACTCCTAATAAATTAACTCAACACTTTGGTTCAATCTAGCACGAGGAGGATGTATGTTAAAAGATATGATATTAAAATTATATTTTTTCTAACAGCTTAAATTTTTAGAAGAGTTGATAATTTAACTAGACGAGAGTAGTACATCGAAACTATTTTAAAGATTTTATTATAAATCATTCATTAAGATTCAAGATAAAAGAAATAATCCGAATGCCACAACAATCTTGTTATAGCGTTTGAGGAGTGTTAGATATACGTAACTTATTCTTGTAAATGAGTAAACAATATAATTTCGACTCAAATTCATAACTTCGAAGTCCAAATGAGTTAACTCTACTGTTGTACTCAGACTTACCTTGAAACAACATTTCTTAGGAATTTCCAGTGATGCCAAGCTAGAAGTTCCAGGTCAAGTTCACATCCCGATTGGAATATGGGCATCTAATCCAGAAGTATTAAAAAAAACAAAAAAAGAGTATACATCCAAATGAGCAATTGTCTTCACAGCTCACACAGAAATTTCCCTGAAATTTCTATATGCTGTAGATACAAATCCCAGTTGTAACACTGGCCAAGCAGGCTCGTGCTAGTGCGCGTGGAATTTTTACAATGAGAGCTTTTACACTTGCATGAAAATTTCCATGGAAAATAGCAGCTGATTCAAGGGTTTTTCTCTACCTCTTCTTTGAAGTGACACACACACACACACACACACATATATACTAATACAGCCACCATAATGCCTTATATACCTAGCTCTTTAAAGCATAGTCTGCTAAACCAACAATCTTATTCTTCTTTTAACTTTTGCCATGTATAGAACCATGAATTTCTTTACAAAGACTTCAAAAGTGATATTAATTATACTCATCTTCTTCATTGTCATTGCTATCGCAAGGCCATTGGAAGATGTGAAGCCAACCGCTTTTGATCAGGATGCCAAGTCTGTCTCGTTTTACAAAGCTCCAGTGCCGCCAACTGGCCCCTCTCCTTGCACTCACATCCCCAGACATGGTGGTGGTCATTGCTAAACCATTCATCAACATGCTTTGTTGCAGCTCCAAACTTAGCCAATGACTCACTACGTTACCATGAAATCTTTTCTTTTGGGTAAATTTCATTTTTTACTCTTCAAGCTTGGTACGAATTTCCCATTTATTCCTAAGCTTTTCATTTGAATAAATTAGGCGTTGAACTTTATTGTATACGGTCATACATGTATATAGAATATTACTTCGCTCCAAATTACCCATTTTCTTCTCTCTTATATATCTCTCTATCCATAGTTTAATGTGTCATTGTTAGAATAGTAAAATACTATGTAACGATGGTCGTGGATTATATATGTTTCATTGTAAAAATACTATGTAATGATGGGTGTGGATTATGTATATATATGCTTTATTAAGCTTTATGTGTATTTTAATGTCCTGGACTTTTTTGCTTTTTCTTACTATGTATCTTCCTGTGAGTAATTCTAATGTCATTAGTTTGCTATATAAAGATTGCTCTCTATGATGTTCTCAGTCATTTCATAACAAGAAAGGAAAACAACGAAGATATTTTCATGAGAAGAAAAGTCTATTCTACATAAAATGTGATAATTTAATAATCATAAGTTTTTTTTCTTAAACCGATCGAATAAGTCCAGCAGCAAACTTGAAACCCAGACCTACAGAAGGAGCCAAGAGACATGAGTCATGACTCGAATTAAACAGCTTTTGATAATCACTTATCTGTTGTAGCATTACTATTATTATAATTTGGAATTATGAATAAAAGGTGTTTCTTTATTTTGCAGAAACCATACTCCTTGGTACACAGGCCTATCTAGACTTTTGGTGTTATCTAGATAGGCCTGACAAAATGTGCAGGTTTGAGTGTGTTATAAATGGATTGGATCCAATATGAGTGAGTCAAATATGAATAAAGTTAATCCAAATTCAACTTATTAATTTATTTTTATTATATAGTTAACATCATTTATTGTATGTGTGTTTGTGTATATATATATTTGTATATATATATATTGAATAGAAGTTTAATTTTATCAATAAGCCCATATAAAGACTCCAAATTTTTTATTTTATTTTATTAAAAGAGCTTTATTCTATAATTTTTTGTATTGCTTAATTTATATTTTATAAATTCTATTAGAATTACTCAATTATTAGATTATATAAGAACTCTATTTTTAGAATTTTATTCAATATATACATC
This sequence comes from Nyssa sinensis, assembly GCA_008638375.1. Taxonomy (NCBI): domain Eukaryota; kingdom Viridiplantae; phylum Streptophyta; class Magnoliopsida; order Cornales; family Nyssaceae; genus Nyssa; species Nyssa sinensis. The sequence goes on from CM018034.1 coordinate 4,059,999, forward strand.
TCTTCTATTTAAATACTATTATAATTTTATATTACAAAAATTGATATTTGTAAATATGAAACAAATAATTAAAAATATTTATATAGATATTATATTTATTAGAGTTTCATTACATATTTTAATATTAAATAGTTTTTTTAAATGTTTATTAATTTTCTTTTTTGAAAAAATCTTATTTGGAGTGGTTGGTTTAGGCTTCTAATTGTCTTGAGTCAGTTCTAACCCTTCACCGTCATCATCTCTTCGCGCCACTTGAATTCCGCCGTCCACAACTTCCACCGCCATTAACAACCAACAAGCACATCCATCATCATGTTGTATGAGATAATTATTACTCAAATCATTCATTACCCGCTTAAAATCTATTTTCAACCTATTTTTTACTCATATAGAAAATTAATTTTCTCACTCAATCATATTTAACTCATATTTTAAATGAATCATTCAAAACTCATTGGATGAATTTATGGGCTTGAATAAAATATGCTACTCCTACATTTAGACTTGGAATTTATATTTACAAGGGATCTTGTAAATTTTTTAAAGCCAGTCACTTGAAACATCAATTCTTAATTTCTTTCTTAAACATAACAGTAACGCTAGAATAGATTCACGGTCTCTTTCTAACAACTTTGGTTACTGCCCTTTAATAGGAAAAATTTTAAAGGCTCTGTCTCAATATGATCTCAATAATTATATGATAAGCCACATGTATGTATTTCATTGTTACTGATGTAACTATGGACTTATCTAACCACCCAATATTTGTTTCCACACCTGTGGGTCTAATGAGTGATGATAAGTCCCACTCATACACCATGATTATGACTAAGGTAGCAAAGAAAGATAACTAAATGCAATATTAATGTAACATAATAGTCTAAAAAGTGTTGTTAACAAAGAATAATCAAAGATACGAAAGATTGAGAGCTTATTCAAATAGTATAAGTATTTATTTTTTATATAATTGATGTGAATTCGAATCTGTTTTTATATTATTGTATCAAAAAAAATTACTAATTGATGCTATATATAAATATAAATGTCTAAAATTAATGTAAGAGAAAATTTTACAAAAAATATTAAAAAATAAAAATAGACATCTATTTTTCAAAATTTAAGATATAAAAATACACATAAACTCTCGTGATATATTCTAAACTACAGCAATTCACATATTTAATGCAGGAAAGATACTCACAATATATTTTAACAACTATATAATTGTCAAAAGCATTGGAAAAATGTTTCAGCATTGACATGAAATACACACACACACACGTGTATATATGTACTTTGCATTTATAAAGATATCGGCAAATAATGCAAAAAGAAAGAGTGGACTCCAAATCTCCCCTCTATTATTCTTTTCCTCCCAACCATTCATTGAATCGCGGAGTATTATTACAAATCATGATTTAATAGACCAAAGTAGTACATAGAAACTACTTTAAAAATTTTATTACAAATCATTCGTTAAGATTCAAGAAAAAAGAAATAATCCAGTACACAACAATCTTGTCACTATGGTATTTGAGGAATGCTGGATGTACTAACTTTACTATTGTAAATGAGTAAAAACTATAATTTCAACTCGAATTTATAACTTCGAAGTCAAAATGAGTTAACTCTACTGTTGCACTAAGACTTACCCTGAAACAACATTTCTAGGAATTTCCAGTGATGCCAACTAGAAGTTGCAGGTCAAGTTCACATCCCGATTGGAACATGGGCATCTAATCCAGAAGTATAAAAAAAAACAAAAAAGAGTATACATCCAAATGAGCAATTGTCTTCACAGTTCACACAGAAATTTCCCTAGAATTTCTATATGCTGTAGATACAAATGAGCAATTGTCTTCACATCCAAATGAGCAATTGTTACTGGCCAAGCAGGCTCGTGCTTGTGCGCGTGGGATTTTTACAATGAGAGCTTTTACACTTGCATGAAAATTTTCATGGAAAATAGCAGCTGATTCAAGGGTTTTTCTCTACCTCTTCTTTGAAGTGACAAATACACAAACACACACACAAATATATATACTAATACAGCCACCATAATACCATATATGCCTAGCTCTTTAAAGCATAGTCTGCTAAACCAACAATCTTATTCTTCTTTTAACTTTTGCCATGTATAGAACCATGAATTTCTTTACAAAGACTTCAAAAGTGATATTAATTATACTCATCTTCTTCATTGTCATTGCCATCGCAAGGCCATTAGAAGATGTGAAGCCAACCGCTCTTGATCAGGATGCCGAGTCTGTCTCGTTTAACAAAGCTCCAGTGCCGCCAACTGGCCCCTCTCCTTGCACTCACATCCCCAGACATGGTGGTGGTGGTCATTGCTAAACCATTCATCAACATGCTTTGTTGCAGCTCCAAACTTAGCCAATGACTCACTACGTCACCATGAAATCTTTTCTTTTGGGTAAATTTCATATTTTACTCTTCAAGCTTGGTACGAATTTCACATTTATTCCTAAGCTTTTTATTTGAATAAATTAGGTGTCAAAACAGTAATTCATGTACATAGAATAGTACTTAGCTCCAAATTATCCCCTTTCTTCTCTCTTACATATCTCTCGATCCATAGTTTAATGTGTCATTGTTAGAATAGTAAACTACTATGTAATGATGGTCGTGGATTGTATACATACATACATATATATATATGTAGGTATATACGTTTCATTGTGAAAATACTATGTAATGATGGGTGTGAATTATGTATATATATGCTTTATTAAGCTTCATGTGCATTTTAATGTCCTGAACTTTTCTGCTTTTTCTTACTATTTATCTCCCTGTGAGTAATCTAATGTCATTAGTTTGCTATATAAAGATTGCTCTCTATGATGTTCTCAGTCATTTCATAACAAGAAAGGAAAACAACTGAAGATATTTTCATGGGAGGAAAATTCTATTTTACATAAAATTTGGTAATTCAGTAATCATAACTTTTTTTCCCGCTCGTCATATAGAGCAATTAAAGACTTTAACCGGTCGAATAAACCCAAGTCATGATTAAAAAATCAGCAAATTTGAAACCGGGACTTACAAAAGGAGCCATGAGACATTGGTCATGACTTCGAATTAAACAGCTTTTGATAATCACATATCTTTTGTAGCATTACCGTTATTATAATTTGGAATTATGAATAAAAGGTGTTTCTTTATTTTGAGTAACCATACTCCTTGATACATAGGTCGGCTTTGCATGGATGTTTGCTCGTAAATAAAATCTAATGGCATGCAAAAATTTACTGGTCCTCATCTATCGAAGTTTTTTCTTTTTTTCTATATTTATAAACTTTTTTTGTCAAATTTAAAAAATCATTGAAACTAATTAATTAAGTTATTGCTTGGACTTGTAAGAATAATTACAATTAGGGAAGTGATGTAACCTAAGCATTTAGTGGGAAAAAAATCTACCAAAGTGTGTGGCATCACATTTAGATAGACCTAACAAAATGTGCGAGTTTGGGCGTGTTGTAAATAAATTGGATCAAATATGAGTGAGTCAAATATGGATCAAGTTAATCCAAATTCAACTTATTAATCCATATTTAATCTTCTTTTATATAAACTTTTATTATATATGTCTGTATATATATTGAATAGAAGTCTAATTTTATAAATAAGGTCACATGGAGACTCCAATTTTTCTTTTAATCCTATTAAAAGAGCTTTATTCAGTAATTTTTTGTATTGCTTAATTTATATTTTATAAATTCTATTAGAATTACTCAATTATTAGATTGTATAAGAACTCTATTTTTAGAATTTTATTCAACATATACATATCTTCTATTTAAACACTATTATAATTTTATATTACAAAAATATATATTTGTATATATGAAACAAAGCATTAAAAATATTTATATATATTATATATATATATTAGAGTTTTATTAGATATTTTAATATTAAATAAGTTTTTTAAATGTTTATTAATTTTCTTTTTTAAAGAAATCTCATTTGGAGTTCTCGATTTAGGCATCTAATTGTCTTGGGTCAGCCCTAGCCGTTCACTATCATAATCTCTTCGCGCCACCAAATCCCGCCGTCCACAACTTCCGCTGCCATCAACAACCAACAAGCATATCTACCATATGATTTTAAGAGATGTGGAGAGAGAAGAGAGAAAGCAGTTAAGATGAGATCGTGAGAGATGTAAGTAGGGTGTCATCTATTACTCAATACATCCATTATCAGTTTAAAACTCATTTTCAATCCACTTTTACTCATAAAAGATTGATTTTTTCACCCAATTTATATTTAGCTCATATTTTAAATGAATTACTCAAAACTCATTAATTATTGAATGAACTCATAGACTTGAATAAAATTTGCCACTCCTGCATTTAGACTTGGAATTTATATTTACAAGGGGTCTCAGTAAAGTTTTTAAAGCGAGTCACTTGAAACACCAATTCTTAATTTCTTTCTTAAACACAAGAGTAATGCTAAAATAGATTCACTGTCTCTTTCTAACAACTTTGGTTACTGCCTTTTAATAGGAAAAATATTAAAGGATCTGTCTCAATATGATCTCAATAACTATATGATAAGCCGCATGTATGTATTGCATTGTTACTGATGTAACTATGGAACTTATCTAACCAACCAATATTTAATTTGTTTCCACACCAGTGGGTCTAATGAGTGATGATAAGTCCCACTCATACAACATGATTATAGCAAGGTAGCAAAGCAAGATAATAAATGCAATATTAATGTAAACATAATAGTCTAAAAAGTGTTGTTTCTCTCTCTTCTAACAAAAAACTAATTAAAGATATGAAAGATGAGGACTTTTTCAAGTAGTATAAGTATTATCTCTTTACGTAATTGACGTGAATTAAATCTTATTTTTTTATATTTTTGTATAAAAAAATTACTAATTAATGTTGTATATAAATATAAATATAGAAGTCTAAAATTTTTGATAATAGAATGATAGTGCTGGGTCTAAAACATGACATATTAATGTAAGAGAAAATTTCACAGAAAACATTAAAAAGTTAAAGTAAGCATGCCTGTTTTCTAAAATTTAAGATATAAAAATACATATAAACTCTCATGATATATTCTAAAATACAGTAATTCACATGTTTAATGCAGAAAAGGTTCTCACAATATATTTTAACAACTATATAATTGTCAAAGCATTGGAAAAATGTTTCAGCATTGACATGAAAAACCGCACACGTGTGTGTATATTTGTACTTTGCATTTACAAAGATATTGGTAAATAATGCAAAAAGAAAGAGTGGACTCCATATCTCCACTCTATTATTCTTTTCCTCCCAACCATTCATTGAATTGTGGAGTATTATTAATGTTCGTTTACAACCACATATATATATATATATATATATTATTTTATCCTTTTAGGAGTTAAAGGAAAGACTTAAAATAAAAAATTAAAATCAAATCTAGTCTAGGAACATTTAGATACGGCTTTTGTTTTTATTTTTTATTTTTTTATCTTTTTAAGAATTAAAATAATTTTAAAAACACATGTGTTTTTATTTACCAAATAATGTTTTTTATTTTGTTCAAGAATAATATATTTTTACATTTCAAATAATATAATTACGAATTATTAATAAAAAAATATAATTCACTGTTAATGATATAACTTTATATCATTACGGAATATTTAAAATTTAAATAATAAATTTTGTACGAAAATGATTTTGTAATATTGGTATAAAGAAAAAATGTCAATTTGAGAAAAAGAAAAAAGAAGAAGGAAAAAACAGAAAAAAAATTAATCTAATTTCAGAAAAGAAAATAGAAAAGGTTACTATAATATAATTATATTATCCCTGAAACAAAATCTCTGCTTTTGAGTTCAGAAATCAGATCTAAACAACACCAGCCTCTGTTGCAGTTCACATGAAACATGAGCCCACAATTCACGCTTACACAGATCCATGATAGTTTCAGGTAACCATTTACTCCTGTTCTTAATCATTTGTTGTGTAATATTTGTGAAAATTGATTATGTGTTTGAAACATCACAACAAAAAAGAAATTTTTGATGCTAGTTTTTTTTTTTTCAAGATTATAAACCTCAAGAATCAGATTTTTTGTGAAAACTGGATTCCAAGTAATTGTTGGAATTAAGGGTTTTGTTGAGTTGTTGAAAAAAAATGGGGGAAAAGTTTTGGTTGAATGAAGAAGAGAAGGCTATGGTGGAAGCTGTAGTGGGCAATGAAGTGTTTGAATTCTTGGCTTCGTCGGCGTCAAACAACGTGTTGTCGGAATTTGTTTCGTCGGCCGGAGATTTGGGTGTGCGGCAAGGACTTTGCAAGACTGTTGAGGGGTCCAATTGGACTTATGCCATTTTCTGGCAGGTCTCGCGGTCAAAATCAGGCAACTCGGCCTTGATTTGGGGCGACGGGCATTTTCGGGAGCCAAAGGGAAGTGAAGTTGGGGGTGGGATTTGTTCTGGGGAGCGGAAATTAGAGAAAGGAGATACAAAGAAATGGGTTCTTCAGAAGCTCCATGCGTGTTTTGGGGGATCAGAGAAGGATGATTATGCAGAAACTTTAGATTCGGTTTCTGATGTGGAAATGTTTTATCTCACATCAATGTACTATTCGTTCCCATTTGATATGTTCTCTAGCCCTGCTCAGTCATTTAGTTCTGGTAGATCAATTTGGGTTTCAGATCCAAAAAGTTGTTTAGAACATTACCAATCCAGATCATTTTTAGCAAAATTGGCTAGATTGGAGACGGTGGTTTTTGTTCCGGTAAAATCTGGGGTAGTGGAATTTGGTTCAGTCAAGTCAATTCATGAAGAGCAAAATGTGATTCAAATGGTCAAAACTATGTTTGGGGGATCTGGTTCTTTACAGGCAAAGGTGTTGCCTAAGATATTTGGGCAAGAACTTAGTGTTGGCGGCACAAAGTCGCATTCAGTCAGTATAAATTTTTCCCCAAAAGTTGAAAATGATTCAGTGTTTTCATCTGAATCTTATGAGTTGCAAACAATGACTACTAATCAAGTTTATGTAAACCCTTCTAATGGGTTTCAAAGTGATGATGGGGAAGCCAAGCTGTTTCCACAGATGAGTCAAGTAGTTGCTGGTGCTTTGAATTCACATACAATGGTTTCTGGCTTTGAAACTAAGGAGGACTCATTAATTCGGCCGGATGAGAGGAAACCGAGAAAGAGAGGGAGAAAGCCTGCCAATGGGAGAGAGGAACCATTGAATCACGTGGAAGCAGAGCGGCAGAGGCGTGAGAAGCTTAACCAACGGTTTTATGCATTAAGAGCTGTAGTCCCTAATATCTCCAAGATGGACAAGGCCTCTCTGCTCGGTGATGCCATTACATACATTACTGATCTTGAGATGAAGATAAGGATTCTGGAAGCTGAAAAGGAGATGGTTAACAATAAGCAAAAGCAATGTGCTGTTCCTGAAATTGATTTTCAGGCAAGGCACGAAGATGCAGTTGTACGGGTGAGCTGCCCATTGGATACTCACCCCGTTTCTAGAGTCATAAAGACATTAAGGGAAAATCAAATTATTGCTCAAGATTCTAAAGTTTCCACAACAGACAATGGTGAGGTTATTCATACATTCTCTATCCGGACTCAAGGTGGTGCTGCTGAGCACTTGAAGGAGAAGCTGGCCACCACTCTTGCAAAATGATCCAGCTTCGAAGTTGTATTTGTAAGATGAATCTCAATGAACACCATGTATCTCTTCGTAGAAAAGTGGGAATATGTCATTGTTGATTAGTGTCCTTATCTGCTTCAGTGATATGTTGACCGACTTCGGATTACTGATTTAATCTCAATGAACACTATGTATCTCTTTGTAGAAAAATGGGAATATCTCATTGTTGATTAGTGTCCTTATCTGCATCAGTGATATGTTAGACTGGCTTCAGATTATTGATTTTACTTTAGTCCAATTCATGAAGATGGTGGCTTTTGCTGTGTTGTAGAATTTTTGTTTAGCATAAAGGCTTTGAGCCTTTGAAGCATGTTATGATATGTGTGGAATGCTCAAGGATTCAAAGGTCCTGAAGGCCAGTAAAACAAATCTAATGATTTTGTATCTTTATTGAAGAGAGCCATAAAATCAGAAATTGAGCCATTGTAGCAACAAGACATTCTGAAGAATCATCTTCTTCCCATGGTTTGCAATTTCTTCTTGACTGTGCATTGCACTTATTGATTTCCCTTGCATTTCAATCACTACCTGAATTTTCTTAACACGAGCTTTATGTTAGTTTGAGATAAATTGAAACAGCACTATAATGCAACGGTCCTATAAACATTTGATGTAGATGATCAATCATTTTGTTCTAACTACTGCCTGACCAGTTCTAGTACATCTACAGAACTGCCTGTGCAATAGAAGGCCCAAAGATTTCGTAGCATATACAAGAACTCAAGGTTCAATGGTAACATGTGACATGAGATATAATTGACCAGACAAACTGTTACTTCTATTACTTAACAAAAAAAATGTTACTTTTACCTTATTCCATCTGATTTATTATTATGTGAAACTGGACCTGCAGGTTTTATTTAGTTACGTTTCTGTTCAGTCTATGAAGCACTGAAATTTTAGTCGCCACTACTTCGTATTTTTTTGAGATTAAATATCTACCAGTGCTGTAAAACATTGAAGAGGAAAGAAACATAAGTCAAAGAAAAGTTTGCGCCTGAAATCTTTCTACATGGTCTCAGTGCTACAAAGTTGAAACCATGCAACTCCTTTGTTATCTTGCAGCATTTTTAGTTTTTACAAATTGAAGTTGGCCACAGCTCTTACAAAATGTCCTGCTGTAAAGTTGTTTTTAATGCATGCCATGTATCTGTTCGTAGAAAAATGAGAATATTTTAGCGTTGGCTAATTGATGAGCTAGCCAGTTACTCTGTGTATTTGCTTTGATGATGTGTCGTCTGACTTCAGATTACTGATTTTAATTCTTCAGTCAAATTCAAGAAGGTGATGACTTTTGTTCTGGAGTTTGTGTGGTGTTTGTTTAGCCTGAAGCTGTAAAGTGTGTTATGATTTGTGTGGAATGTCGAAGGGTGCAAAGGCCGTGCAGCAAATAAACTGAGGCTTTAGGCAAGGAGATTTAATGGCAACAAAGAACTATAAAGACAGCTGCAAATTCGGAAGTTTGAACCGTGCAAGATTCTGCAGGACTATAAGGTTCATATCACTTCTTGATTGTTCTCTGCATTTAATCTACCCCTTTTAATACAATTTCTATTCCTAAACTCACTATCTGTACATTAGTTGTAGATAAATTCAGACATGGTAGTAAATCGATATTTTAAATGTTGGTCTATGCTTCTGTTTTGATTACTACCTGAGCAATTTTATGACATCCATAGAAAGGCCTTTATGATAAGATGACTGACAAGATGAGAAATAAAGGGTCCGTGGCAAGATGTAACATGGGAAATGACTAACCCATTGTCTCTGTTCATCTGATTTAATATATGTCATACAGAACCCATAGAGTATTATCTTCTGTTGTTTTTCTTTTGCTTTTTTTGTTCTAATTGTTCGTCTGATCAATGCAGCATTGATATTTTGATCAACACGCATTATGATATGATACATGGCATTCAAAATTAAGAACATCTCACGATCAACACTCCATCCTTTTGCTCAAAGTAAAAGGTTTAAAGCCTCACCATTGAAACTTTGCCCCACTTTGTGTGAATGCGGCCCTCCTGTTTCTATTTAGCATGTGTCTCCAATAGAGATATCCCTACCTTCCAATCAGGGAAATAGTAAAAGGTTTAAAGCCACACCATTGAAACTTTGTCCCACTTTGTGTGAATGCGGCCCTCCTGTTTCTATTTAGCATGTGTCCCCAACAAAGAATTCCCTACCTCCCAAACAGGGAAACAACCACTCTTTACTCTTATGTACTGTGGACCAAACCCTTCCTTTAATGGTTACATGTGATATGTGATATAATTAACCAGACAAACTGTCACCTTGTTCTGTCTGATCTATTATTATGTGAAACTGGACCTGCAGGTTTTATTTAGTTCCATCTCTGTTCAATCTATGAAGCACTGAAATTTTGGTCACCACTAATTTGTATTTTTCTGCGATGAAATATCTTAAACCATTGAAGAGGAGAGAAACAAAAGTCAAAGAATGGTTTGTGCCTGAAATCTTTCTGCATGGTCTCAGTGGTACAAAGATCAGAGATGAAACTGCAAATCCTATTGTTATCGGGCAGCATTTTTACAACGTGAAGTTGGCCACAGCTCTTACAAAATGTCCTGCATTAAAGTTGTTTTTAATGCATGCCATGTATCCCTTTGTAGAAAAATATTTTACTGTTGGCTAATTAATGAGCATTTCCTTGTAGAAAACTGGGAATAGCTTATTATTGGCTAGCCAGTGACTCTGTGTATTTGCTTGGATGGTATGTCATCTGACTTAAGATTTTAATTCTTCTGTCAAATTCAAGAAGGTGGTGACTTTTGTTCTGTAGTTTGTGTAGTGTTTGTTTAACCTGAAGCTGCAAAGCATGCTATGATTTGTGTGGAATGTCAGAGGGTGCAATGGCTGCGAAGCAAATAAACTGAGGCTTTAGGCAACAAGAGTTAATGGCAACAAAGAACTATAAAGACAGCTGAAATTTGGAATTTTGAACCGGGCAAGATTCTGCAGGATTATAAGGTTCATATTTCTTCTTGATTGTTTTCTGCATTTAATCTACCCCTTTTAATACAATTGCTATTTGAACTTCCTAAACTCACGCTACATTAGTTTTAGATAAATTCAGACATGGTAGTAGAGTGAAATTTTAAATGTTGGTCTATGCTTCTGTTTTGATTACTACTGAGCAATTTTATGACATCTACAAAAAGGCTTTTATGATAAGATGGCTGACTGAGAAGATGAGAAATAAGGGTTTTGTAGCAAAATGTAACATGAGAAATGATTAACCAGAATAGTTATTGATGTTGTCTCTGTTCATCTGATTTGATATTTTCTCATACTGAACCCATAATAATAAGGTATTATCTGTTGTAGTTTTTTCTTTTGCTTTTTTTGGTCTAATTGTTTGTCTGATCAATGCAGCATTGAAATTTCTATCAACAACCCCCCTTTATTTTTTTGGAGATGAAATTTATACCACCATTGTAGATTATTGAAGACATTAAAAAAGAAGTCATAGTACATTTGGTGCTGGAGATTATTGTTACAATGATAAGACAGCACAATTCCTTGTTCCCGGACAGTATTTCTACCAGTACAGCACGTTATCCCTCCCATCAGGTTGCCCCTCAATTTACCTGGCTGTACCACCTATCAGGTTAGAGAATGAATTTACAAAGGTTTGATATAGATGATGTTGATTTAAATTTTGTTGTCATTGTGCAGAGTCTATGTTGTCTTTTTACATGTTTTCGTATTCATTTAGAAGATAACTGGAAGCTTGATTGATCAGAGTTTTTTGAGTGTCATAGTCGAATACTGAAGGAGACTTGCTAGATAGCTTAGAAGTTGGGAGTTGGAACTGAAGTAGCACACCTTTTATTTACTCCACCTAGAAATTGTCAGTAATACTTAAAAATGACTCTATGAGATACTCAGGTATTGCTACAACGGGTGTTCTAACTATTAAGGCTTTGTGACCGGGCACTAAGAATTCTGCCTGCTTAGTGCCATAATTTCAAACCCTAGCACCCTAATGCTCAAACCTCAAATATTACTAATGAAAAATACAGTACACTAACTGATAAGTTGAGCTTTACTGTAACTGTTCAAAAAGATGTTTCCAGTGTTCGGTACAAGAGGTTTTTGTCCTGCTATTGTTCTTTATGTTCTAAAGAGGCTTAATGTTGACTGCATTCATGTCTCCAGTGATACTTATGAAAAAAATAGCCTTTTCGCACATGCAATTACTGCCCTTATGTGCTTCCGTGTTACACCATCTCTATGCATGCTTGCTTGTACGTGTGTGCGAGTTGGTGTGTGTAAATTTTCCCAACCTGTAATCTTTTCCTGGTCAACTCCTTACCAATGTTATTTTCAGCGGCATTTAGTTTCCAGATTTTTGCTGCCGTATCATCGCGGTATTAAAGTGAATTGGAACTAGCAGCTGCTAGTTATTGTTTTACCGGCATATGCAGTTAACGGTGGTGTTACATGCTTCTCATTTTCTGTGCTACCTGTTCATGAAAGAGCCTCTCCAAAGGGGGGTCCAGTGCCATTTGGTGGCAATCTATGCACTTACATACCCATAAGGTGTCTGTGTCGGTGGCAGATCTACTTGGGTGGTCTGGTTGTAATTAGGACATCGCGTCTTGGGTCTAGTTCCTTCACCTAATAAGTTACTCTTTTGGGTTAAACATCCGACCCGGCCGCGACACCTACTATGATGATAGCTCTTTACTTCCTTCCGGATTTTAGCTTAGTGAAAATTCCAAAGACCAGATTGAAAAAACTTATGGTGGAGATGACAACCATCCCAACCCCAATTCAAATATGGGAAACTGTTGACAGACTTTTATTGAACCCATCAAAATTTTCTTTTTTTCTTTTAGATAGAAAAAGAAATCTAAAAGAAGGAATTAATTTGTCATGTTTGGACTTTGAAGCGTGCATGACATTATTTTATGGAACATGTTGAACAAGATGAAGCCTGTAAATGGCTAAAACAACATTTACAGGCTTCATCTTGTTCAACAAGCCAAGAGTGCATAGAAGTACAGGCTTGACTTTGAATTTTTCATACCTTTAATTCTATTGAATGGTTTTGACTATTGACAAGTAGGATTTGCTAATCAAGACATTAGCTAGAAAAATTGAATATTTGAATGGAATGGTCATAATTAAACAAAGAAATTACTAGATTTTAACTTGAATATTTTATCATATTTTTAGACATGTAATTCCATGCAGATGATGCTAGCTTGCAATCTTAGGCACGTAAAATTGTTAAAAAATGATTTCCAATTCATTTTTTATCATGTTGGGGACGACGAGATAAGAGAGTTTAAATAGTATAAATCTTATCCTATTCCGTGTTTAGAGTCTTCATTAAATTGAATATTTATATTTCGTAAACTATTTATATCTTACTTGAATGGAATATAACTTATCTTAAGAGATGATAGTATTAGAGTTATCTTATCCTCTTAGAATAAAAATACAATGTCATATCATAAAAAAAAATTACAATACTGTAATATAAAAAGACGAAAATATTAAAGAGTCAAGTTGAAAAATAAAAAAAAAAATAAAAAATTTATTGTTCAATTTTTTTTTATATGTTCTAAATTTTTTAAATTTGATATAGGAATATATTCAAATTTTTTATTTAAATTAATTTTAAATATTAAATTAAAATATTTAATATCTCATATAATATAAATTATATTTTGTATCATATTCAATGTAACTATATCTTATCTAATTTATCATTCTTATTCAGTCATTCATCGCCGCCTCTTTGTATTTTCATTTTTTCCTTTTATCTTCCTAAGACCGGAAATACAATATGGCTTATTGCCCGGTGCGGAGACATAACGTGATTACCTGAGTTGACGGGGGCTTTTTTTCTCAACGCTGGTTTGCGGAGTTGAATATTTGAAATTTTGGTCGCAGAGTTTATGTTTGCTAACCTTTACGCGACATTCTAATAAAACGATGGAATTCAATTCCATGGAGATGACTCAAAGACCAAATCCAACCGTATCATTACATTACACGTCCCGTCCCATCAGGAAAAGGCAACACGTCCCATGTCATTGTTTTTTTAATACGCACTTCTAAAAATATCATAACATTACGTGTTGTGATTTTTTTTTTTTAGTTTATTAAAATATATATAATAAAATATTATTAAAAATACACATCCTGGCTTAATGTTCTAAATTCATTAAAAAAAAATTCAAAATTTACACCAATTAATTTAGTCAAATTTTGATTGCGTTATATTTAGATAATAAATAACTGACACATAAATTGATAATTCATATATCTTATTAAAGTATCGTGTTTATTATTTATTGACTGATCAGTTAATAATTTTTCTTAATTTAGTGCATGGAATTTTTATTATTGTAGAAAGATTTTTGTAATCACGCACTTGACTAATTAATAATTATTCATAGTTTAAATACATGAAGTTTTGGTCATTGCAAGAAAGGTTTTTGTTTCATACTAGTGAAAACTCTCAAAATTTACACCAACCAGCCTAGTCTAGTTCTGGTTGCATTGTATTTAGAAAATGAATAATTAATACATAAATAAGTGACTCATTTATCTTATTAATGTATTGTGTTTATTAGTCTGAGTGTAATGTAATAGTATTAATAAATAATTTTTCTTAGTTTAGTACATAAAGTTTTCGTCATTATAAAAAGATATTTTTAACCTGGATTAATTGACTCTACCAACTGTAACCTTCAATCAGGTAACCTCATAAATCGGAATTCTTTCCATGACACTATTTTGTATAAGCTTACATTTGTGGATAGGTAGCTCCAAATTAAGGATGTTACACTATGCAAATTTGAACAAGAGACTTGATATTTTTAGGTAATTATACGACGACTTACTATCACTTGAGTTATATTTTGAATTATGAAAATATTAAATAAATGTAACCTTACATTCATAAGTAAAAAAATTATTTTTGTTACTCAAACTCGAACGCATGACTTATGTATCATGACCTATGTATCACAATAGAATAACTTACCATTGCGGAAAGGTGGGATTATTAATTAGCACAATCTGTTTGACTTTAAATTTTAGTTCTTGAATTACATTATCAAATACACTTAATTAAAAAATCACTAGTCTTATTCAATTTTCTATACTTAAAATTGAATTATCAAACAAGAGGGAGGAATGAGATTGAAATTTTGATTCTCAATTACTGTCAATTAAAAAAAGAAGAAGATGAAGATGAGAAAATCTATCTAACAAGAAGAAGGATGATCACTGGAAAATTAAAGATCCAAGATCTATTGCCAAGCATTTTTAAGTTTTGTTAAAATGTACTTTAATTTTATTCAGATTTGGTAGGCGGACTATAGAGCCTCTGTTGAATTTTCTCCATTTCTTCCCTAGCCTTAGCTGTTCTTAGAGATATATTGACTATAATGGTTTTTGTTCAGGGAGGAGATGCCATGATAAAAAACCAAGACATGATTTGAAGGCCATTTTTTTATTTTTATTTTTCTTCTTCTTCTTCTTCTATCTTGAGTATTTAAAACACCCATATATATAGCATTCTCTTTTTCTTTCTTTTCTATCACTAGAACATATATATATATATATATATATATATAACACGAAGGAGTGCAAACTTACAATTCATTTATTCTTTTTATTGTTCTGTCAAGAATGTGCAAAATACACATAACTATAAGATATAAACCCAACTACACATTATAAAGAGTGGAAGAAATTAAATACACTCTGCCAGTAGCAACATTTTGTTGTTAATGGCAGTTGCGTTTCAGGACTTTATTTACGATTAGTAGCTACTCCAAATGGAACCATGACTTGTGGATATGCATGAGGAGGAGGCGGCGGCATAGCAAGACCGGCAAAGCCCTTATGATTCATCGTGCTTATTGTGGAGCCGGGGGTGTATCTGGGAGGATTTGTTCTCTGCAGAGACTGTAACAGAACATTTCTATTTTTTATCCATTTTTCTCTCCATGTATGACTCTACTAGCTTCACATGGGTTGATGCTTAGAAGACAAACTACTAGTATCATGGCTAGAACACCATTTAGGGTCCTCATCTTGTTTGGCAAGCAAATATCAGTTGAAAACAATGGAGAAATATAAATGAAATGGAGCGGAGGGGAGGGGAGGGGAGGGGAGGGGTATTTATAATTACATATATTCATCAAAAGATCACTGTGCCGGACTTGAATTTTTCTTATTCTTAATTTCATACATGGATGGGTTTTAATTTGACTTATTGCCTGGTGCGGAGACATCCATCTTTTCTCAATGCTGGTTTGCAGCTTTACGCGACATTCTAATAAAACGATGGAATTCAATTCCGTGGAGATGACTAAAGTCAAAGGCCAAATCCAACCGTATCATTACATTACACGTCCCGTCCCATCAGGAAAAGGCAACCCGGCCTGACTCTCGACCCCAAATTTACCAAGATTTTTTTTTAGTGAGTTCGCTGTGTCATTGTTTTAATACGTACTTCTAAAAATATCATAACATACGTGTTATGATTTATTTTTTTAGTTTATTATAATGTATATAATAAAATATTATTAAAAATACATATCCTGACTTAATGTTCTAAATTCATTAAAAAAAATTTCAAAATTTACACCAATTAATTTAGTCAAATTTTGATTGCATTATATTTAGATAATACATAACTGACACATAAATAGATAATTCATATATCTTACTAAAGTATTATGTTTATTATTTATTGACTGATCAATTAATAATTTTTCTTAATTTAGTGTATGAAATTTTTGTTTGTAGAAAGATTTTTTTAGTCATGCACTTGACTAATTAATAATTATTCATAGTTTAATACATGAAGTTTTGGTCATTACAAAAAAGTTTTTTTATTTCAGATTACAGAAAACTCTCAAAATTTACACCAACCAGCCTAGTCTAGTTCTGGTTGCATTGTATTTGGACGATGAATAATTAATACATAAATAGGTGACTCGGTTATCTTATTAATGTATTGTGTTTATTAGTCCAAGTGTAATGTACTAGGATTAATGAATAATTTTTCTTACTTCAGTACATAAAGTTTTCGTCATTTATAGAAAGATACTTTTAATCCGGATTGAATCCACTAACTGTAACCTTTAATCAGGTAATTTCGTAAATCGGAACTTCTTCCATAACACTATTTTGTATAAGCTTGCATTAGCAGATAGGTAGCTTCAAATTAAGGATGTTACACTATGTGGATTTGAACAAGAGACTTGATACTTTTAAGTAATTATACAACGACTTACTATCACTTGAGTTATATATCGACTTATGAAAATATTAAATGAATGTAACCTTACATCCATAAGTAAAAAAATTATTTTTGTTACTCAAACTCGAACGCATGACCTATGTATCACAATAAAATAACCTACCATTGCGGAAAGGTGGGATTATTAATTAGCACAATCTATTTGACTTTAAATTTTAGTTCTTGAATTACATTATCAAATACACTTAATTAAAAATCACTAGTCTTGCTCAATTTTCTATACTTAAAATTGAATTATCAAACAAGAGGGAGGAAAGAGATTGAAATTTTGATTCTCAATTACTGTCAATTAAAAAAAGATGAAGATGAAGATGAGAAAATCTATCTAACAAGAAGAAGGATGATCACTGGAAAATTAAAGATCCAAGATCTATTGCCAAGTATTTTTAAGTTTTGTTAAAATGTACTTTAATTTTATTCAGATTTGGTAGGCGGACTATAGAGCCTCTGTTGAATTTTCTCCGTTTCTTCCCTAGCCTTAGCTGTTCTTAGAGACATATTGACTATAATGGTTTTTGTTTAGGGAGGAGATGCCATGATTTGAAGGCCATTTTTTCTTCTTCTTCTTCTTCTATCTCGAGTATTTAAAACACTCATATATATAGCATTCTATTTTTCTTTCTTTTCTATCACAAGAATTTATATATATATAAAACACGAAGAAGTGCAAACTTACAATTCATTTATTCTTTTTATTGTTCTGTCAAGAATATGCAAAATACACATAACTATAAGATAGAAGCCCAACTACACAATATAAAGAATGGAAGAAATTAAATACAATTTGACATGCATGTATGTGTTTCACTTTTTGTCAGTAGCAACATTTTGTTGTTAATGGCAGCTGCGTTTCGAGGCTTTATTTACGATTAGCTAGCTACTCCAAATGGAACCATGACTTGTGGATATGCATGAGGAGGAGGAGGCGGCGGACATAGCAAGATCGGCAAAGCCCTTATGGTTGATCGTGCTTATTGTGGAGCGGGGGGTGTATCTGGGAGGATTTGTTCCAGTAGAGGGCACTGGACCTTTCTGCAGAGACTGTAACAGAACATTTGCATTCTTCATCCATTCTTCCTCTCCATGTATGACTCTACTAGCTTCATATGGGTTGATGCTTAGAAGACAAACTACTAGTATCATGGCTAGAACACCATTTAGGGTCCTCATCTTGTTTGGCAAGCAAATATCAGTGGAAAACAATGGAGAAATATAAATGAAATGGATGGCAGGGGAGGGGAGGGGTATTTATAATTACATATATTCATCAAAAGATCACTGTGCATGACTTGAATTTTTCTTATTCTTAATTTCATACATAGATGGGTTTTAATTTGACTGTTGACAAGTAGAATTGCTAAGATATAAGAGATTGAACAGGTCCTAAACGAAGAAATTAACTAGGTTGTAAGTTGAATATATTATATATATGTATGCATAGACGTGTAATTCAAAGAACATGATGTTTGCATTGCAAGGAGTTTTGGGCACGTGAAAATGTGAAAAAGGTCTCAGTCAATATGTCTCTCGGCAGCTCTGCTTGAAATAGACACAGTGGAGATCATCAAGGTTTAATTTTTTTTTTTTTTGGTATGTGTGTTTGAATTGAACACAGGCCGGTCCTAGCTACAGAGCTTAATCCAATTGAATTCAAAAACATAAATACACAAGTACAGTCTGTGGCTCCAAACCATTAGTGTCGATATTTAATTTTAATTAAAATAATAAAATTAAAATGTACACGTGTATTATATATGTAACAGGTTATGATTAAGACAAGGATAAAAAAATTTCTCTTATCAAATTTGAAGTTAAGTATTATCTAATGCACAATTAAAGAGAGAAAGAGAGTGATTTTAACAAGTAATAGATAAAAAATATCATCTAAAATTATCAACCAAAAAAAAAATCATTTGAATTGAAATTAATTTTGTATAAGGGTGGGAGAAATCTTCTTTTATGAATTTCATTTACACACGTTTTTGTGGATTAAAATTCTAAGATGAGCCGCAAACTCGAACATTATAAGTTTGCATTTTTTTGACAGCTTATGTTGTCCACCTTATCCACCCGACTAATATAAACTTGTGCACAATAATTGTGGTAGAGGATTGATCAAGGGCGGAGTTAGAAATTTTGGAAAAATTTTAGGAGGGCTCTTTTTTTTTCAAGTTGGGATGGAAGATTTAAAAAAAAAAAATTATTCTAAAAATTGGAGGAGAATTTACATTTGTTTTTTTTTTTTTTTGTGCAAAATTTAGAATGAACAAATTTTTATTTTCAAAATTAGTGTGAGAATTTACATGTAATTTTATTATTATTTATTAAATTTTTTTCCTTCAAAATTTGGGTCCCCAAATTACGCTTAACCCTAAGTTGAGGTTGGGTTCCCAGTCAATTCTCGTGTCATTTTGAATTGAATATTGTTTGAATGAATGTAAGGGCATGTTTTATGTTTACTACGGCTCTAGGGTACAGTCCGTTAAAAAGCTGAAGTCAAAGATCCACTTCTACACAATTCATGCCCCGACCCATCAGCGAAGGCGTCCTGCTCCGACTCTCTACCCAGAAACTGTGTTCTTGCTCAATTTGTGTTCTCTGTGTCAATTCTCCTGGGAGGAAAAAAAAAAACAAAGAAAGATTGATAAAAGAAAGGTAAAATTGTAAATGAATCAAGTCGAGTCAATAAGTAAGTTGTTAAAGTTTAATTCTTTAAAATAAAAAAATCTTAAATTATGTTCAAATTTAATTTGTTAATTTTTTTGACTCAAACTTAAAACAAGTTATAATGAAAGTTGATTGCGAATTGAGTTCGAGTAAATTAATTTTTTTTATATAGTATTAAATTGTTTTTAACTTAACGAGTCAAACTCGAACCAAATTTAATAAATTAACGAACTTCAAAATTTATTTAAACTTGACTTGTTTATTTTATGAATTAATTTTAAACGAATTTTTAATCGAGCAAATTAAAAGTAGAGTTTAAATAACTCTAACTCAGTTTATAACTCTAGAAAAAAAGTAGATGACAACCAAGTGACAAATCCCATTCTTCAAGCCAGTCTCTGAATCCCATTCTTCAACCCAGTCTCTGGGATTGAATGAAAACTATTTTGGTCCATGCCATAAAAAATCATTATTTTATTATCTGACTTCAAAGCTAACTGCACTCCAAAGCCTAATGTGGCCCTAACAGAGAGCCATTCCGGGGGACAACCATGAGGTAATTTCAAAGGGGTGGACCGTAGGAAATTTAAAAAAAAAGGGTAGCTAATACAAGGATTTAAAATTTAAAATGTATCAATTTAAATCAACACAGAATAGTTTTCAGTTTTGTATTGTCATGTCTCAACCCAAAAAATTAAGACTAAATCTTAAATAAAGATACTCTGACTTAGGACCGGACTGGGTTAGGCTTGGCTTCGGATTAGGCTAGACAAGACTCTCAAAAAAATCAGATTGGATAAGTCGACCATTTTTTCATCCCTAAACTTGCCCAATATCTTTTTCCACCAAAAGAAGCCAAAGAAAAAAAAAAGATATTGATAGAAGACGTTGAAAAAAATAAGATATTCAAAAAGTGGCGCACAAAATTTTATAGACACGTTAAGAGTCTCCTCAGACGTTGAGAGAGGGAATTTGCGGGCTAGGGGTGGGTTGGAGAGAGTGAATTAGATTTATTATAAGACTATATTTGCGTATTTGAAAATTAAAAAATTGAAACGCATGTCTATACTTATTTTATTTAGAGTTCGGGAACAAGTACAATCTCTTTTGATTAAAAGTATATAAAAAAATTAGTGTAATTTTATAAACATAAAAAAAAATGTCAGTGTAATTATCAAAATTTAAGAAAAATCAGTGTAATTTATCTTAAAACTATAATTTTAAATTAGATTATCAAGCACACTTGAATTAGGGGGTGTTGGTGCCCTTTCTTTTTCATCCCTTTTTCATCCTTGAATTAAGGGAAATTTGAACTCCCAAGGTCCCACCAAAATAAGGAGAGGTGAACCAAAAACAATCCCATGTTCCCGTGACATTTACATGGATTTACTGTATTATTAAAATTATAATGATGTTACAAGCACACAATGAATTTATTAAATAACTTTTGCATGGGATGATGGTTAAATGGTTTTTTCCTTTATTTTTGTTTAAACACCGTAAACAAACGGGGATATTAAACAAACAAAGTGAACAAAAGAGGAAATTAAACATACATGCATGCAAGAAAATACGAAATTACAATTCGCTTGTTCTTTTTATTCTTCAGTCATGAATCATGATCATGACTATGCAAAATACAAACAAACAATATATATCAACTTATTGTTTTCCTAATAAAGGATGGGAAAAAAAAAATACAACATGTTATGCATATGTTTCAGTTTTGTCAGGAGCAACATTTTGCCGTTGTTAATGGCAGCTGCGTTGGAGGCTTCATTTACGATTAGTAGCTACTCCAAATGGAACCATGAGTTGTTGATGTGCATGAGGAGGAGGCTGCGGCATGGCATGCCCTGCAAAGCCCTTCTGGTTGATCGTGTTTGCCCCGCAGCCCGGGGTGTAGCAGGGAGGATTTGTTGAACCCTTCTGCAGAGACTGTAACAGAACATTTCCATTTTTCATCCTTTCTTCTTCATGTAGGACTCTACTAGCTTCATATGGGTTGATGCTTAGAAGGAAAACTACTAATGTCATGGCTAAAACAGTACCATTTAGAGCCCTCATCTTGTTTGTCAAGCAAATATATCTGTTAAAAAACTATGGAAAAATATAAATGAAATGCAGGGACGGGAAGGGGGTATTTATAGTTATATATATTCATCAAACGATCAATGGTGCATGACTTGAAATTTTTCTTATTCTTAAATTCATTTCATAGATGGGGTTTTTAATTTGACTGTTGACTAGTAGGGTTTCTAAAATTTTCAGAGATTGAATGGGTCATAAAGGAAGAAACTAGGTTTTAAGTTGAGTATGAAAGCTTTATACACAGTGCTTGCATGCAGTTTTGGACACGTGAAAATGTGAAACGTGTTCTACAGTTTTGCTTGAAATACACAGAGTGGATCTTCGAGGTTTGTATTTTTGGGCGTGTGTGAATGGCACAACTGTCTCATTACAAATAGAGTAATGTTAGATATGCCTCAATTATCATATTTCGGAGGATCTAAAATTATCATATTCTTATACATTCTATTGAAAATATGATTAGAAATATATTATATTTTTCTTACAAAAATTTAGGTACAGAAAATGTTAGATTAAACCCGGTCCTAATCGAGAAGTTATTTAGTTAGATCTGACATTCCACATCATCATAAAATATGGTGTGAGTCGTATGACTATCTTAATTAAAGTTTGTCACTTGTAAATATAATATTAATTTGAAAACTATTTGATAGATAGATCCATAAAATTAGAAATTAATATTAGAGTTACACATGCATTAGAATTTTTTTAAAATTCATCTGATAATTTCTCATCCCAAATATCATGCTATACCACATAACTGAAGCTAATAGAAATCAAAAATGAAAATATACAAACACATAGAGAGAGAGAGAGAGAGAGAGAGAGAGAGAGAGAGAAATAAATTTTATTTAGACATGTTTTTTTGAGAAGATTCATTTTTATTATTTTTTTTAAATAATTTTTCTCAAGTATATTAAACAAATACAACATTTATATTTAATTATTTAATAATAAATCAACGATGTGGTAATGTAATACTGAAAAATATTGAGGAAAAAATAAAAAGTATGACATAACCCTAAGTTGACGGTGTTTTGAATTGAATATGTTGGGGCATAGTTAATGCTTACTAAGGTTTTATTGGACTTTTCAATAAAAGGATGGAATTCAATTCCGTGGAAGATGATTGAAGTCAAAGGCCCGGTTCCACACAACGGACTTCATGCCCCTACCTAACACAATTTATTATGTTTGAACTCGACTTGTTTATTTTATGAGTCGATTTCAAACAAACCTTAAACCGAGTCGATTAAGAATAGAATTCGAATAGATCGACTCATTTTATAACTCTTGAAAGAAGGTAGATGACAACCAAGTGACATGAACTCTGTTTTTTTTTTTTTTTGGTAAAGGAATAAAATGGACCCAAAAATAAAATAAAGAATGAAATAAAATATTATTCCATTAGTTTCAAAGGGGTGGACCGTAGGAAAGTAAGAAAGAAAGATAGGTAATACAAGGACTTAAAATTTAAAATATATCAATTTAAATCAACACAGAATAATTTTCGGGCTTGTATTCTGACGTCTCAATCCAAAAAATTAAGACTAGACCTTAAACAGAAGTATTCTGAATTAGGACCAGACTGAGTTAGGCTTGGTTTCGGACCACGCTAAACTAGAACTTCAAAAAAATCAGAGTGGGCAGGTTGGGCCACTTCTGCATCCTTACACTTGCCCAATAGTGGCGTATAGAACTTTATAGATCTGTTAAGAGTCGCTCTCGGACATCGAGAGGGGAGAATTTGCAGGCTGCGGGTGTGTTGGAGAGAGCGATTTAGATCTATTATAAGACTATATTTGTGTATATAAAAAATTAAAAATCGAAATGTGTGTTTGCACATATTTTATTTAGAGTTCTGGGATAAGTACAATCGCTTTTGATTAAAAATTATCTATAAAAATATAAAAGATTAGTATAATTTTATAAACATAAAAAAATATTAGTGTAATTATCAAATCTTCAAAAATGGTTCATGTAATTTATCTTAGAACTATAGTTTTTAAATTATATTATCAAACACACTTAATTTGGGAGGTGTTGGTGCCCTTTCTTTTTAATCCATTTTGCATTCTAGAATTAGGGAGAAGTTGAACTCCCACGGTCCCACCAAAATAAGGAGAGGTGAACCAAATACGATCCTACTCTCGTGACATTTAGATGATTCTACTGTATTATTAAAATTATAAGAATCATTACAGGCATATAATGAATTCATTAAATAACTTTTGCATGGGATGATGGTTAAATATATATATATTTTTTTAAACACCGTAAACAAAAGGAGATATTAAACAAACACAGCAAACAAAAGGGGATATTAAAGATACATGCATGCAAGAAGAAAATACGAAATTACAATTCGCTTGTTCTTTTTATTCTTCAGTCATGAATCATTATCATGACTATGCAAAATACAAACAAACAATATATATCAACTTATTGTTTTTCTAATAAAGGATGGAAAAAAAATACAATATGTTATGCAAATGTTTCAGTTTTGTCAGGAGCAACATTTTGCCGTTATTAATGGCAGCTGCGTTGGAGGCTTCATTTACGATTAGCAGCTACTCCAAATGGAACCATGAGTTGTTGATGTGCATGAGGAGGAGGCTGCGGCATGGCATGACTTGCAAAGCCCTTTTGGTTGATTGTGCTTGTCCCGCAGCCCGGGGTGTGGCAGCCTGGATTTGGTGAACCCTTGGCCAGAGACTGTAATAGAACATTTCCATTTTTCATCCTTTCTTCTTCATGTAGGACTCTACTAGCTTCATATGGGTTGATGCTTAGAAGAAAAACTACTAGTGTAATGGCTAGAGCAACATTTAGGGACCTCATCTTGTTTGGTAATTAGCAAATATATCTGTTAAAAAACTATGGGAAAATATAAATGAAATGCAGGGAGGGGGAGGGGGGTATTTATAGTTATATATTCATCAAACGATCAATGGTGCATGACTTGAATTTTTCTTATTCTTAATTTCGTTTCATAGATGGGGTTTTTAATTTGACTGTTGACTAGTAGTTTCTAAAATTTTCAGAGATTGAATGGGTCATAAAGGAAGAAACTAGGTTTTAAGTTGAGTATGAAAGCTTTATACACAGTGCTTGCATGCAGTTTTGGACACGTGAAAATGTGAAACGCGTTCTACAGCTTTGCTTGAAATATACACAGTGGATCTTCGAGGTTTGTATTTTTGGGCTTGTGAAGGGCGCTACTGTCTCATGACAAATAGGGTAATGTTATATATCCTCAATTATATTTTTAATATAATGTGTCATGATATCAATGTTTTCAGATCCAGTCCGTTCATCGAACCGAAAAAATGTCCGGGTTACTGGTTATCGGTTCAACCGTCGGGTCAACCGGAATTAAACTGTGATGTCATAATTATGTAATTAATAAATTTAATAATACATATTATTGATATTTTAAATTTAAAAAATTATACAATAATTACTAAAAGTTATATAAAAAAATTTACAAAATATGAATTTTCTTAATATGTAAAACTTCAAGAAAAAAATGAAAAAAGTATAGTAGACATACCTTATTACAATGTTGAAAGTTGAAACTTCATTGCCATTCTTTCATAATCGCAAGGACCATAACAAAAATCATTTTAACATCTAATCCAAGCATAATCCAATAATTTAGTCTTCAACTACATGAAAAAAAAAGATACAAACACTAATAATCATGCATAAAATAAAATAAAATACCACATGATACAAATATATAATACTGGAGTTTCAAACTTCAAGGGTTTAAAATTTTAAATACAACCCAAAATAAATTCAGCCAAAGACCAACTCAACTCAGCCAAAATTCAGCCAAAAAATTGCATGAAATTTGAGATTTTGAATATACCCAGAAAAAAAAAATAGCAGCCAAGAACCGGTTGACCCAGTACCGGGTCAACTGGTTCAACGGTCGGATCATCCAGTTTTACCGATTTTCTATTTTTAGAACGGTTTTGAACTTAAAATGGGTTTATAGGGTTAAACCGGACCGTTTTGTGGACCGGTCGATGGTTCAACCGGTTAAACCAGCCGGTCCAGTTCGGGTTTTAAAACATTGCATGATATAATGATTTTGAAAATCATATTTTATAGGTTCCAAAATTATTGTACCCTAACACTTTAAAATACAATTGGAGATACATTGCATTTTTCTTACAAAAATTTAGGTACAAAAAAAATTAGATTGGCCTCGGTCCTAACTCATAAGTTGTTTAGTTAAAACTATTATTCAACGTCATCATATGATTTGGTGTGAGTCGTATGACTATCTTAATTAAAGTTTGTTACCTTTAAATATAATATTAATTTGAAAACTATTCTATAGATAGTTTTCATAAAATTAGAAATTAATATTAGACCTACACATGTATTAGAATTTTATTAAAATAAAGTGCAGGTTTCATCGGATAATTTTTCATCCCAAATCTCATGCTATACTACATAACTTAAGCTAATTTAAATCTAAAATGAAAAACACAAGGGAGAGAGAAATAAATTTTATTTAGACATATTTTTAGGACAAGATTCATCTTCATTATTTTCTTTTTTCACAATTTTTCTCAAATATATAATGAATATTACTTTATTTATTATTTAATTATTTGATAATAAATACACGATGTGATATGCATTCAAAGGTGATATATGTTGAGAAAAAAATAAAGTATAACATAACCCTAAGTTGACAGTGACTTCCCATTTTGAATTGAATATGTCGGGGCATTGTTTATGTTTACCATGGTTTTATTGGACATTTCAATAGAAGGATGGAATTCAATTCCGCAGAAGGTAAGACTGAAGTCAAAGACCCAGCTCCACACAACGCAATTCATGCCCCGACCCATCAGCAAAGGCAACCCGGCCCATCAGGCTTTAATATGACCCTGAATGGAATTCAATTCCGCGGAAGATGACTGAAGGCAAAGATCCAGTTCCACATTATGTTTGCATTGCATGGAGTTTTGGGCACGTGAAAATGTGAAAAGGGTCTCAGTCAATATGTCTCTCGGCAGCTTTGCTTGAAATTGACACAGTGGAGATCATCAAGGTTTAATTTTTTTTTTTGGTGTGTGTTTTTGAATTAAACACAGGCCGGTCCTAGCTAGGGGTGTCAATTCATATTATCGTGTCGTATTCAGTTCGTGTCAAGACATACATATTCAAAAATATGTGTGAATCCTAACCTGACACTATTAACTAATCATGTCAAGTTTTAAAATCAAAACTCAACCCATTTATAAAACAGGTTACACGTGTCGACATATTAACCCGTTTATTTTAGTTTTTTTATTTTTTAAATAAAAAAATTTACTTATCTTTTAATATGTATTGATAATTTTAAAGTTTAGTAACTTTGGATATAGGCAAAATTAAAGTAGAAACTTCTTTTATAAATAAAAAATCTCAAAACCTTGATAAATATTTGATGTGAGACTGAATTACTTTGACTCATAATATATTTTATAATTAAACGTAGTTAAGTCGTGTTAAACGGGTTGACATTAGTAAAACTCCAAACACGACCTGTTTATTAATCAGTGTTATACGTGTCAACCCGTTTATGACCCAAATCCTATTTATGGCTAAACCCAAACTTGTTAACTTCATGTTGTGTTCAAGTCGTATTGTCGTGTCGTGTTAAAAATTGACACCCCTAGTCCTAGCTACAGAGCTTAATCCAATTGAATTCAAAAACATAAATACACAAGTACAGTCTGTGGCTCCAAACCATACAGTGTCGATATTTAATTTTAATTAAAAAAGTAAAATTAAAATGTACACGTGTATTATATATGTAATAGGTTATGATTAAGACACAGATAAAAAAATTTCTCTTATCAAATTTGAAGTTAAGTATTGTCTAATACATAATTAAAGAGAGAAAGAGAGAGAGTGATTTTAACAAGTAACAGATAAAAATATCATCTAAAATTATCAACAAAAAAAAATCATTTGAATTGAAATTAATTTTGTATAAGGGTGGGAGAAATCTTCTTTTATGAATTTCATTTACACAATGTTTTTGTGGATTAAAAACTCTAGGATAAGCCGCAAACTCGAACATTATAAGTTTGCATTTTCCCGACAGCTTATGTTGTCACTTTGTCCACCCGACTAATATAAACTTGTGCATAATAATTGTGGTAGAGGATTGATCAATGGCGGAGTCAGGAATTTTGGAAAAATTTTAGGAGGGCTCTTTTTTTTTTTAAGTTGGGATGGAAGCTTTTAAAGAAAAAAAAAATTATTCTAAAAATTGGAGAAGAATTTACATTTTTTTTTTTTTGTGCAAAATTTAGAATGAACAAATTTTTATTTTCAAAATTAGTGTGAGAATTTAAATGTAATTTTATTATTATTATTTTTTTTTTCAAAATTTGGGTCCCCAAATTACGCTTAACCCTAATGTTGAGGTTGGCTTCCCAGTCAATTCTCGTGTCATTTTGAATTGAATATTGTTTTGAATGTGAGGGCATGTTTTATGTTTACTACGACTTTAGGGTACAGTCCATTAAAAAGCTGAAGTCAAAGATCCACTTCTACACAATTCATGCCCCGACCCATCAGCAAAGGCGTCCTGCTCCGACTCTCTACCCAGAAACTGTATTCTTGCCCAATTTGTGTTCTCTGTGTCAATTCTCCTGGGAGGAAAAAAAAATGAAAGATTGATAAAAGAAAAGTAAAATTGTAAATGAGTCAAGTCGCGTCGATAAGTAGGTTGTTAAAGTTTAATTTGTTAAAAAAAAAAAATCTTAAATTATGTTCAAATTTAATTTGTTAATTTTTTGACTCAAACTTAAAACAAGCTATTATAAAAGTTGATTACGTAATTGAGTTCGAGTAAATTAATTTTTTTTATATAATATTAAATTATTTTGAACTTAACGAGTCAAACTCGAACCAAATTTAATAAATTAACAAACTTCAAAATTTATTTAAACTTAACTTATTTATTTTATAAATTTATTTCAAACAAATTTTTAATCGAGCCAATTAAAATTAGAGTTTAAATAGCTCTAACTCATTTTATAACTCCAGAAAAAAAGTAGATGAATCCCATTCTTCAAGCCAGTCTCTGAATCCCATTCTTCAACCCAGTCTCTGGGATTGAATGAAAACTATTTTGCTCCATGCCATAAAAAATCATTATTTTATTATCTGACTTCAAAGCTAACTGCACTCCAAAGCCTAATGTGGCCCCAACAGAGAGCCATTCCGGGGGACAACCATGAGGTAGTTTCAAAGGGGTGGACCGTAGGAAATTAAAAAAAAAGGGTAGCTAATACAAGGATTTAAAATTTAAAATGTATCAATTTAAATCAACACAGAATAGTTTTCAGGTTTGTATTGTCATGTCTCAACCCAAAAAATTAAGACTAAATCTTAAATAAAGGTACTCTGACTTAGGACCGGACTGGGTTAGGCTTGGCTTCGGATTAGGCTAGACAAGACTCTCAAAAAAATCAGATTGGATAAGTCGACCATTTTTTCATCCCTAAACTTGCCCAATATCTTTTTCCACCAAAAGAAGCCAAAAGAAAAAAAAAAAAAAAAAAAAAGATATTGATAGAAGACGTTGAAAAAAATAAGATATTTAAAAAGTGGCGCACAAAATTTTATAGACACGTTAAGAGTCTCTCTCGGACGTTGAGAGAGGGAATTTGCGGGCTAGGGGTGGGTTGGAGAGAGTGAATTAGATTTATTATAAGACTATATTTGCGTATTTGAAAATTAAAAAATTGAAACCCATGTCTATACTTATTTTATTTAGAGTTCAAGAACAAGTACAATCTCTTTTGATTAAAAGTATATAAAAAATTAGTGTAATTTTATAAACATAAAAAAAATGTCAGTGTAATTATCAAAATCTAAGAAAAATTAGTATAATTTATCTTAAAATTATAATTTTAAATTAGATTATCAAGCACACTTGAATTAGGGGGTGTTGGTGCCCTTTCTTTTTCATCCCTTTTTCATCCTTGAATTAAGGGAAATTTGAACTCCCACGGTCCCACCAAAATAAGGAGAGGTGAACCAAATACAATCCCATGTTTTTATTCTTCAGTCATGAATCATGATCATGACTATGCAAAATACGAAATTACAATTCGGTTGTTCTTTTTATTCTTCAGTCATGAATCATGATCATGACTATGCAAAATACAAACAAACAATATATATCAACTTATTGTTTTCCTAATAAAGGATGGAAAAAAAAAATACAACATGTTATGCATATGTTTCAGTTTTGTCAGGAGCAACATTTTGCCGTTGTTAATGGCAGCTGCGTTGGAGGCTTCATTTACGATTAGTAGCTACTCCAAATGGAACCATGAATTGTTGATGTGCATGAGGAGGAGGCTGCGGCATGGCATGACCTGCAAAGCCCTTCTGGTTGATCGTGCTTGCCCCGCAGCCCGGGGTGTAGCAGGGAGGATTTGTTTTACCCTTCTGCAGAGACTGTAACAGAACATTTCCATTTTTCATCCTTTCTTCTTCATGTAGGACTCTACTAGCTTCATATGGGTTGATGCTTAGAAGGAAAACTACTAGTGTCATGGCTAAAACAGTACCATTTAGAGCCCTCATCTTGTTTGTCAAGCAAATATATCTGTTAAAAAACTATGGAAAAATATAAATGAAATGCAGGGACGGGAAGGGGGTATTTGTAGTTATATATTCATCAAACGATCAATGGTGCATGACTTGAATTTTTCTTATTCTCAATTTCATTTCATAGATGGAGTTTTTAATTTGACTGTTGACTAGTAGGGTTTCTAAAATTTTCAGAGATTGAATGGGTCATAAAGGAAGAAACTAGGTTTTAAGTTGAGTATGAAAGCTTTATACACAGCGCTTGCATGCAGTTTTGGACACGTGAAAATGTGAAACGTGTTCTACAGTTTTGCTTGAAATACACAGAGTGGATCTTCGAGGTTTGTATTTTTGGGCGTGTGTGAATGGCACAACTGTCTTATTACAAATAGAGTAATGTTAGATATGCCGCAATTATCATACTAAATTATCATATTCTTACACATTCTATTGAAAATATGATTAGAAATACATTATATTTTTCTTACAAAAATTTAGGTACGGAAAATGTTAGATTAAACCCGGTCCTAACCGAGAAGTTATTTAGTTAGATCTGACATTCCACATCATCATAAAATATGGTGTGAGTCGTATGACTATCTTAATTAAAGTTTGTCACTTGTAAATATAATATTAATTTGAAAACTATTTGATAGATAGTTCCATAAAATTAGAAATTAATATTAGAGTTACACATGCATTAGAATTTTTTTAAAATTCATCTGATAATTTCTCATCCCAAATATCATGCTATACCACATAACTGAAGCTAATAGAAATCAAAAATGAAAATATACAAACACATATAGAGAGAGAGAGAGAGAGAGAGAGAGAGAGAGAGAGAGAAAGAGAAATAAATTTTATTTAGACATGTTTTTTTGAGAAGATTCATTTTTATTATTTTTTTTAAATAATTTTTCTCAAGTATATTAAACAAATACGACATTTATATTTAATTATTTAATAATAAATCAACGATGTGGTAATGTAATACTGAAAAATATTGAGGAAAAAATAAAAAGTATGACATAACCCTAAGTTGACGGTGTTTTGAATCGAATATGTTGGGGCATAGTTAATGCTTACTAAGGTTTTATTGGACTTTTCAATAAAAGGATGGAATTCAATTCCGCGGAAGATGATTGAAGTCAAAGGCCCAGTTCCACACAACGGACTTCATGCCCGACCTAACACAATTTATTATGTTTGAACTCAACTTGTTTATTTTGTAAGTCGATTTCAAACAAACCTTAAACCGAGTCGATTAAGAATAGAGTTCGAATAGATCGACTCATTTTATAACTCTTGAAAGAAGGTAGATGACAACGAAGTGACATGAACTCTGTTTTTCTTTTTTTGGTAAAGGAATAAAATGGACCCAAAAATAAAATAAAGAATGAAATAAAATATTATTCCATTAGTTTCAAAGGGGTGGACCGTAGGAAAGTAAGAAAGAAGGATAGGTAATACAAGGACTTAAAATTTAAAATATATCAATTTAAATCAACACAGAATAATTTTCGGGCTTGTATTCTGACGACGTCTCAATCCAAAAAATTAAGACTAGACCTTAAACAGAAGTATTCTGAATTAGGACCAGACTGAGTTAGGCTTGGTTTCGGACCACGCTAAACTAGACCTTCAAAAAAATCAGAGTGGGCAGGTTGGGCCACTTCTGCATCCTTACACTTGCCCAATAGTGGCGTATAGAACTTTATAGATCTGTTAAGAGTCTCTCTCGGACATCGAGAGGGGAGAATTTGCAGGCTGCGGGTGTGTTGGAGAGAGCGATTTAGATCTATTATAAGACTATATTTGTGTATATAAAAAATTAAAAATCGAAATGTGTGTTTGCACATATTTTATTTAGAGTACTTCTGGGATAAGTACAATCGCTTTTTTTTTATTAAAAATTATCTATAAAAATATAAAAAATTAGTATAATTTCATAAACATAAAAAAATATTAGTGTAATTATCAAATCTTCAAAAAAGTTCATGTAATTTATCTTAGAACTATAGTTTTTAAATTATATTATCAAACACACTTAATTTGGGAGGTGTTGGTGCCCTTTCTTTTTAATCCCTTTTGCATTCTAGAATTAGGGAGAAGTTGAACTCCCACGGTCCCACCAAAATAAGGAGAGGTGAACCAAATACGATCCCACTCTCGTGACATTTAGATGATTCTACTGTATTATTAAAATTATAAGAATCATTACAAGCATATAATGAATTCATTAAATAACTTTTGCACGGGAGGATGGTTAAATATATATATTTTTTAAACACCGTAAGCAAACGGAGATATTAAACAAACACAGCAAACAAAAGGGGATATTAAAGATACATGCATGCAAGAAAAAAATACGAAATTACAATTCGGTTGTTCCTTTTATTCTTCAGTCATGAATCATGATCATGACTATGCAAAATACAAACAAACAATATATATCAACTTATTGTTTTCCTAATAAAGGATGGAAAAAAAAATACAACATGTTATGCATATGTTTCAGTTTTGTCTGGAGCAACATTTTGCCGTTGTTAATGGCAGCTGCGTTGGAGGCTTCATTTACGATTAGTAGCTACTCCAAATGGAACCATGAGTTGTTGATGTGCATGAGGAGGAGGCTGCGGCATGGCATGACCTGCAAAGCCCTTCTGGTTGATCGTGCTTGCCCCGCAGCTCGGGGTGTAGCAGGGAGGATTTGGTTTACCCTTGTGCAGAGACTGTAACAGAACATTTCCATTTTTCATCCTTTCTTCTTCATGTAGGACTCTACTAGCTTCATATGGGTTGATGCTTAGAAGGAAAACTACTAGTGTCATGGCTAAAACAGGACCATTTAGAGCCCTCATCTTGTTTGTCAAGCAAATATATCTGTTAAAAAACTATGGAAAAATATAAATGAAATGCAGGGACGGGAAGGGGGTATTTGTAGTTATATATTCATCAAACGATCAATGGTGCATGACTTGAATTTTTCTTATTCTTAATTTCATTTCATATATGGGGTTTTCAATTTGACTGTTGACTAGTAGTTTCTAAAATTTTCAGAGATTGAATGGGTCATAAAGGAAGAAACTAAGTTTTAAGTTGAGTATGAAAGCCTTACACACAGTGCTTGCATGCAGTTTTGGACTCGTGAAAATGTGAAACGCGTTCTACAGCTTTGCTTGAAATATACACAGTGGATCTTCGAGGTTTGTATTTTTGGGCGTGTGAAGGGCGCTACTGTCTCTTTACAAATAGGGTAATGTTATATATCCTCAATTATATTTTTAATATAATGTGTCATGATATAATGATTTTGAAAATCGTATTTTATAGGTTCCAAAATTATCGTACCCTAACACTTTAAAATACAATTGGAGATACATTGCATTTTTCTTACAAAATTTAGGTACAAAAAAAATTAGATTGGACTCGGTCCTAACTCATAAGTTGTTTAGTTAGAATTATTACTTAACGTCATCATATGATATGGTGTGAGTTGTATGACTATCTTAATTAAAGTTTGTTACCTGTAAATATAATATTAATTTGAAAACTATTCTATAGATAGTTTTCATAAAATTTGAAATTAATATTAGACCTACACATGTATTAGAATTTTATTAAAATAAAGTGACAGTTTCGTCGGATAATTTTTCATCCCAAATCTCATGCTATACTAGATAACTTAAGCTAATTTAAATCTAAAATGAAATATACAAACACAAGGGAGATAGAAATAAATTTTATTTAGACATATTTTTAGGACAAGATTCATCTTCATTATTTTCTTTTTTCACATTTTTTCTCAAATATATTAAATGAATATTACTTTATTTATTATTTAATTATTTGATAATAAATACACGATGTGATATGCATTCAAAGGTGATATATATTGAGAAAAAAATACAGTATAACATAACCCCCAGTTGACAGTGACTTCCCATTTTGAATTGAATATGTCGGGGCATAGCTTATGTTCACTATGGTTTTATTGGACATTTCAATAAAAAGACGGAATTCAATTCCGCGGAAGGTAAGACTGAAGTCAAAGACCCAGCTCCACACAACGCAATTCATGTCCCGACCCATCAGAAAAGACAACCCGGCCCATCAGGCTTTAATTTGACCCTGAATGGAATTCAATTCCGCGGAAGATGACTGAGTCAAAGATCCAATTCCACACAACGCAATTCATGCCCCGACCCATCAGCAAAGGCAACCCGGCCCATCAGGCTTTAATTTGACCCTGACCTATGTATTGTATCCAAAAAGAAAAATCGCATCCTGCTTTGCAGCCAAGGTATGCTGGTGGAAATGTAAGCAATATGTCTGAGTATGCAAATGAGTTTGAATAATATAATATAATCGATCAAACAAGGAGGAGGAATGGGATTGAAATTTAATTCCTAATTACTTCCAATTAAAACAAAAATAAAGAATAAAAGAAAATCTATCTAATTAGTAGGATGGTATTACTCGTGTTAAAGAAATGTCAGACATCATCAAGATCTAATTATCGGTAATACCATTACTCTCAAAAAAAGTTAATGTTTAAACTTTGTTTCAAGTAGAAGTTGTTATACCATCATGAAAAAAAATGTTAACATGATATTCGTGTTGGATGATTGTTATGCATTTATTCGGATTCTTGATTACTTGTTTGCGATCTGAAAAATAGATAATGTGTGGGTTGAAAAAAATTTTGACCCGCTTTTATTTTTTGACCGGTTTTATCTCTTATGTTGTAACCTACTTATCCAAGGGTATTAAAAAGACGATAGTTGTCATAGAAGAAAAAAGAAGTTTTGGGTTTTGAGAGTTTTTTTATTCTTATAATCGCTTTAATACATAGTGGATTGATTATTGTTACGGATGTAGACATCTTGTTGAATCATGTAAATCTTGTGTCTTTTCTGTGTATTTTGTTTATTTTTTCTTATTTGAGATCAATTTATTATTTGTTCGATCGCTTCCACACATCAATTGGTAAAGAAAAATGGGTCTAAAAGTTCAATTTTCATCATTGTAATCAAATTAGAAGGAAAAAAAAATCATCTTAAGTATATATTTTTTGTTAAGTTGGAGGGATTCATTCACAGGCATGAGATATGTGTTTTCAAATCTTTTAAAAATTATTTGTAAAATTTATGATATATATATATATATATTCCTTCATGATTGTCTTGTTCATCAAATTTTATGTTTAGCAGGTGTTATTAAATACTCCATCTATATAGTACACTGTATAATACTTGGGATTAATTAGTACAATTCTCTTAAAAATATCAAATTCACCATCACGCAGATGTCCATGAATTTTCTCTTTAATCCCTTTATTGCCGTGAATCTCTATGTAGTCTCCTGATCTCGGCCCCTCTACTTTTTTCTCTCCCTCTCTATCTATACATATATACACCAAAAAACGAGCCACCTCCATTTCATATAAGAGAGAATGCCTTCGTGAATTCATCACCGACAGAATGAACTAACAAAATATATACATGCCTTCGTGAATTCACCACCATCGACAGAATGAACTAACAATATATATATATATATATATAAAGCTAGCAATAGAAT
Source organism: Nyssa sinensis (assembly GCA_008638375.1). Classification (NCBI taxonomy): domain Eukaryota; kingdom Viridiplantae; phylum Streptophyta; class Magnoliopsida; order Cornales; family Nyssaceae; genus Nyssa; species Nyssa sinensis. The sequence continues at coordinate 4,095,987 of CM018034.1, forward strand.
TAGGGGTAATTTGAACTCCCACCAAAGCTTGGAGAGGTGAACCAAATAGCACTGCAAGAAAAAAACTCAAACTTACGAACAATTCACTTATTCTTTTTATTCTTCTGTCATGATTATGACTATGCAAAAATACAAACAAACAATATCAACTTATTCTTTTTCTAATGAGGAATAGAAAAAAATAAATACAATTAATTGTTATATGCATGCGTTTCACTTTTGTCAGTATAGCAACATTCTGCTGTTATTAATGGCAGCTAGCTTCATTTACTTTTAGTAGCTACTCCAAATGGAACCACGAGTTGTGGATGTGCACGAGGAGGATGTTGCGGCATAGCATGACCTGCAAAACCCTTCTGGTTGATCGTGCTTGCCCCGCAGCCCGGGGTGTAGCAGCCTGGATTTGTTCCGGTTGTGGGGTTTGAACCCTTCGGCAAAGACTGTAACAGGACATTTTCATTTTTCATCCTTTCTTCTTCTCCATGTAAGACTCTACTAGCTTCATATGCGTTGATGCTTAGAAGAAAAACTACAACTGTAATGGCTAGAACTACATTTTGGGGCCTCATCTTGTTTGCAATTAGTAAATATAGCAGTTAAAGGTATGCAAGAGAAATGAAATGCAGGAGGGGTATTTATACCATCGATGGTACTGCAGGACTTGAATTTTTCGTTATTGTTAATCTCATGGATGGGTTTTGACTGTTGACTATATATCAGATATTGAACAGGTCATAATGGAAGAAATTAACTTAAGTTTTTAAGTTGAATATTATATATGAAAGCTTTATGTATACATAGACATGTAATTCAAAGAACATGATGCTCTCGCATGCGGTTTTGGACACGTGAAATGTGAACCGCGTCTCAGTCCATCTCTCTGCTGCTCTTTGCTTGAAATAGACACAGTGGAACGTCAAGGTTTCCCTTTTTTATGCGTGTGGAGGGTAAATTTGGGTATGGAAAAGGTTGGATTGAACTGAGATATCACCACTTTCATGTACCTTCTGGACATTACCATCTTACATGGGTTGAGTCTTACCAATATGGAATACAAGTGAGAGCTATCTTACATAAGAGGGTGCTATTTAAAAGTAGTACAGAAGGTAATGTTACTAATATTATTATTTTAAGCAGTTTTGGAGCGTTACATTGTAATATGTTTTGCTAACAGTATTATGTTATATGTGTTATGTCCTATTAAAAAAGATGAATTATGTCACGCATGACATGATACTATTGAAAGGATGCATTGTCATTAAAAAAAAAAAATCGAGTGATAAGATAACATAAGAATTTCAATGGCAATGTAAATCAAGTTCTGACATGTAAAATATATTTTAAAATAGAATATCATCATGCTATAATTCATATCAAGAGTTTAAAATTGATTTGTTGGCGTGTCTGGAGACTATTTCTTTACAAGATTTTGGATACAAAAAAAATTAAATTAAACCGGGTCCTAATTGAGAAATTATTTAGTTAGGACAGTCACTTTATGTCATCAGATCATGCGATGTGTGTCGTGTGACACTCCTAATTAAAGTTTGTCACCTATAAATATAATGTTAATTTCATATATATTCCATAGATGGTATCCTTTATAATTAAGAATTAATATTAGACTTTTATTAGAATTTTATCATCCCAAACCCCATGCTACAGAACTTAAGCCAATTGAATTAAAAAACAAAAATACTCACAGAGAGGAGAGATATGAATTATATTTGGACATGTTTTTAGGATAAGACTTCTCTTCATTTATCTTTTTTGTCACAATTTTTTTTTCAAGTACATTAAATAAATATCACATCTTTTACTATTTAATTATTTGATAATAGATACATATCATACATGGTATGCATCCAAGATGATACTGAAAAAAACTAAAAAGAAAAAAAGAGTATAATGACATAACCCTAAGTTGACGGTGACTTTCCATTTTGAATTGATTGTTGTTTGAATATGTCGGGGCGTAGTTTATATTTACTAAGGTTTTGTTGGACATTTCAATAAAAGGGTGGAATTCAATTCCGCGGAAGATATAAGACTGAAGTCAAAGACCCAGTTCCACACAACGCACTACATGACCCGACCCGGCCTGACCTATCAGGCTTTAATTTGACCCTGACCTAGGTGCTGTATCCAAAACAGGCATTCGCTCGTGCTTTGCCGCCTGCTAAGCTATGGTGGTGAAAAAGCAATATGTTTGGATATGTGTATGCAAATGAGCTTGAATAATATAATGTTATTATTTTCTATCTCCACCTGCCAATCCCTTTCTCCACCTAAAGAAGGTAAAAGACAATAAAAATAGGGTATGTCGAGAGGGAAAAAAAGGGTATTTGAAGAAAAATTATTCAACTCTCTTGATCTAATCATCCCAACAGTTAAATAATGTATCACTTGTGCATCTATAATACATTCTTACACATGATGAAAGAATGTGGTTGAAATTTACGACTAAATAATTGTTTGTATTCGAGAAGTGGCTCTAGGACATTATAGACCCATTAAGGGTTTCCCTAGGATGTCGAGAATTATCCATCAAACAAGAGAGAGGAAAGGGATTGAAATTAATTCTTAATTACTTCTAATAAAAAAAAAAAGAGGAGAAGAGAAAATCCATCTAACTGGCAGGATGGTGTTACTCTTATTAAAGAAATGTTAGACATCATCAAGATCTAATCATAGGTAATGCCATTACTCTCAAAAAAGTTCATGTTTAGACTTTGTTTTAAGTAGCCAAAGTTGTTATACCATAATGAAAAAAATGTTGACATAATATTGTTAAAGAAAAAATGGGTCCAAAAGTTCAAATTTCCTTGCTACAAACAAAAAGAAAAAAAAAATGTTGTTAAAGAACCTTGGACTTGAGTTCATTTGTAGACACGCTTCACATTACCCTGTGGGAGTTTGAATTTTGCCTATATAATGCCAGTGCAAAATAAAGTTGTTCACAAATTTCAGCTTACTTTCTTACTTTTGAGTAAGCCTCTCCTGTATTATTTATGATGAAGACGGAATTTACATATGGAAAAAAATATTAAGGTGAGTTTAGCAAAATACAAGTCATAAATACAGTTGACCCTTTTTCATTTTCTTCTCTTTTTAGGAAAATTCTTGAATGATTCGGTATAGTGACATGATAATGTGTTTTGTCATGTGTGATATGACTCATCTTTTTTTAATAGAACATAATATATATAGCAAAGTATAATTAAAATGATACGTTATCACGCGATATACCAAACAAATGAAAAAATATCTCTTCTTTTCGTACCTGAATATGCAAATTATTGAACCCTCATGCAAGGAGATGTCGTCAAAAGACCATATGTTACAAAGATCGTTTTTTCATGAACTAACCATATATATAACCTAATTTTTGGGTGATGTTTATGATTGTACTTTTTGTACTCTTAACATTATAAAAAAATTTGCTGAATTAGGGGGAATTGGAACTCCCGCCAAAGCTTGGAGAGGTGAACCAAATAGCACTGCAAGAAAAAAATTCAAACTTACAATTCCCTTGTTCTCTTTATTCTTCTGTCTTGATTATGACTATGCAAAAATACAAACAAACAATATCAACTTATTCTTTTTCTAATAGGGAATAAAAATAAATAAAGACAATTAATTGGTATATGCATGCGTTTCACTTTTGTCTGTATATCAACATTTTGCTGTTATTAATGGCATGCTAGCTTCATTTACTTTTAGTAGCTACTCCAAATGGAACCACGAGTTGTGGATGTGCACGAGGAGGATGTTGCGGCATAGCATGACCTGCAAAGCCCTTCTGGTTGATCGTGCTTGCCCCGCAGCCCGGGGTGTAGCAGCCTGGATTTGTTCTGGTTGTGGGGTTTGAACCCTTCGGCAAAGACTGTAACAGGACATTTTCATTTTTCATCCTTTCTTCTTCTCCATGTAAGACTCTACTAGCTTCATATGAGTTGATGCTTAGAAGAAAAACTACAACTGTAATGGCTAGAACTACATTTTGGGGCCTCATCTTGTTTGGCAATTAGCAAATATAGCAGTTAAAGGTATGCAAGATAAATGAAATGCAGGAGGGGTATTTATACCATCGATGGTACTGCAGGACTTGAATTTTTCGTTATTGTTAATCTCATGGATGGGTTTTGACTGTTGACTATATATCAGAGATTGAACAGGTCATAATGGAAGAAAATAACTTAAGTTTTTAAGTTGAATATTCTATATGAAAGCTTTATACAGAGACGTGTAATTCAAATAACATGATGCGATCGCAATGCAGTTCTGGGCACGTGAAAATGTGAAACGCGTCTCGGTTGATATCTCTTTCTGCTGCTTTTGCTTGAAATAAACACAGTAGATCATCAAGTTTTCCTTTTTTTATGCGTGTGGACTACAATTTTGGGTATGGAAAAGGATGGATTGAACTGCCACACGAGTAATGTAGGGATATCACTTTCGTATATCATCTTTAGAAAGGATGTGTAAATCACTTACGCATAGAGTGGGCCTTATGACTTTGAGATCATAAATGAGACTCATCTCATATAAGAGGATTGTGTCACACATTTTGTTGTTTTGATCTAACATAAGGAACTTCGATAGTAATGCAAATCAAACTCTAACTTGTAAGATATATTTTAAACTAGGAACTTCATCATGACATCCTTCTTGTCATTGAGTTTAAAACTAACTTGCATTATTACCAAGTTTTTTCATACTATCTTATGATTTGACTTTTTTCTCATAGTCATGCACTGCACTAGTCCCATTTCAAAAAATCTCATATTGAATCAGTCTTAAATTAGAAGTTTACGTACGTCATCATATAATGTGGTGTGATTATCTTGATTAATTAAAGTCCACCAACAAATATAATTTCAATTTCAAAAATATTTAAAAAATAATTTTTGTAAGAATCGAAGGTTATATTTGAATAGTATAAGTGTTCATTCTAAGTCACATGACCACATTAACGTAATGATATGATGTAAAGTGACAATTTCACAAGAAAATTTCTCATCCCCAATCCCGTGCTAGATAAAAAGTATAATCTAAAATGAAATTGATTTCGGAGAGGGACTTTTATGAATTTCATTTAATGTTTGAATATGTGGGGGCCTAGTTTAACTTTATGTTTACTAAGCTTTTAGGGGACATTCCAACAAAATAATGATTAATTCAATTCCGCGGAAGATTACCAAAGTCAAAGACCCACTTCCACAAAAGGCAATCATGCCCCAACCCATCAGCAAAGGCAAAAAGCACACCACTTGGACTCTACTCCGAGTGTCACTTACCCCTGCGAATCCCTTCCAATACCAGAAGAAAGGGGAAAGGAAAAGAAAATGCAAAAAAACTAAAAGAAGAGTTCTACTTTCACTCTCCGCGTTAAAGAAAAATGCATGTGTAATTTATTTTTTTTGTTTTTAGATTGGATTTTGTCTTTGTATTTATTGTAATTTATTAAGTTATTGAATTTTACAGAGTCTAGATTTGAGTCTTCAATAATTTTATAAATAATGATCGATAAATGTATAATATATTAGCTGTTGAAATTTTCAGGCTCAAGATTTGTATTTTCATATCTTTTAACAAGATTTTGTAGGATTTATGTTTTTAAAATTCATTATTGAATTAGATATATTCCTTCGTGAGTGTCTTTTTCATCAAGTTTTAGGTTTAGCAGGTATTATTAAATGCTCCATCTATATAGCGTGTTGTATAATAACGATTATATTATGAAATTTGTATAGATTGAACGTCCATGTATGTCTTATTGTCTTCAAATCTAATAAATAATACACACACACACGGAAAAAATAATTAATCCAACAATATGTTTGACAAAATATGACTGATACAAAAAAAAAAAAAAAAAAACAAATATTAAGGTGACTGGCAAAATTGAGTCATATAATGTTTATTTTCCTTTTCCTTTCATTTCATTTTCCTCTTTTTATGAATTTGCAAACTAGCCTCGAGGAGACGCCATAATCAAAACGAAGGCCATTTTTATGAATTTGAAATCCACATGCATGGTGTAAATTATTTTTAATATCAAAATTTTATACCATATTTGATTATCAATTGTTTTGAAAATTAATATTATTAAGAGAATATCATGATAATGTATATTAAACTAACACTAGAATTAAGAAAATCTGAACTCAATGCACAAAAACTTGGGGTTGGAGAGGTGAATCAAATGTTGAGTGATTGTCATGAATTCACTCAAATTTTTGATGAACCGTTTGCGACCCGAAAATATCCAAAAAAAAATTTTGATCCGTTTTGTCTTTTATATTATTACTCACTTATATAAAAGTATTATTTTTTTAGGATTTTGACTTAAGAGAATGTAGTCGTCATTGGGTAAATAAGAGTTTCGAGTTTTTGGAGTTTTTTATTTTGTAATCTCTTTGATATATAGTGAACTAATCATCGTTGCTCCTGAACATAAATATTTTATCGAACCACGTAAATTTTATATTTTCTCTGTACGTTTTATTAATTTTTACTTGTTTGAAATTGATTTATTATTTGTTTGGTTAGTTCCGCACAACACCAAATATTGCAACTCTGTATTAGATGGTGGTTAGTAATTTTAAATTCGTAAACAAAATGAGATATAAAAATATGATAGTTGTGCAAATCAGGTAAAAAAAAACTTTTCCTATCCATTGTAAGATTATAAATAGAAATCTTTGCCGATCAAATATATATACATATATATATAGTATGTATGTATGTATGTATGCATATATATGTGTATATATATATATGCTGAAAAAAGTACAAGCTTACAATTCACTTATTACTTTTATTCTTGTGTCGTGATTATGACTATGAAAAATACAAACAAACAATATCAACTTATTCTTTTTGAATAAAGGAAGAAAAAAAAATTGCAATTTGTTATGCATGTGTTGTTCACTTTTGTCAGTCGCAGCATTTTGCTGTTATAAATGGAAGCTAGCTTTATTTACGATTAGTGGCTTCTCCAAATGGAACCACGAGTTGTGGATGTGCACGAGGAGGATGTTGCGGCATAGCATGACCTACAAAGCTCTTCTGGTTGATCGTATTTGTCATGCGGCTGGGGGTGTATCTGCCCGGATTTCCGGGAGGGGGTTCTCGACCCTTCGGCAGAGACTGTAACAGAACATTTTCATTTTTCATCCTTTCTTCTTCTTCATGTAGGATTCTACTAGCTTCATATGGGTTGATGTTTAGAAGAAAAGCTACTACTGTAATGGCTAGAGCAACATTCAGGGACCTCATCTTGTTTGGTAATTAGCAAATATAGCAGTTGAAGGTATGAGAAATAAATGAAACGAAGGAGGGGTATTTATACCATCAATATTGGCACTGCAGGACTTGAGTTTTCCTTCTTGTTAATCTCATGGATGAGTTTTGAATGTTGACTAGATATCAGAGATTGAACAGGCCGGTCATAATGGAAGAACTTAACAAGGTTTTAAGTTGAATATTATATATGAAAGCTTTACGTATACTATACATAGACATGTAATTCAAACAACATGATGCTCTCGCATTTTTGGACACGTGAAATGTGAAACGCGTTTTAGTCCATCTCTCTGCTGCTTTTGCTTGAAATAGATACAGTGGATCATCAAGGTTTCGTTTTTTGATGCGTGTAATTTTGGGTTTAGAAAAGGTTGGATTCAATGGAGATATTTTTTTTACCGATCTCAAGCAACACGCGGTAATATGTCATTCTAAAGACATTTTTTTTTTTTTTGAATAATAGGTTAGGGATATCTTGATTAACTTACGACGCAGCAAATTAAGTTTTTATTTTCGTGACAGACAAGTTATTCCTTTAAGTTTTACCTGTCAATGATTAACGCAAAAGATACTCAAACTCAAGACGCTTGAATTTTATTCTCAACATCTTTATCACTCGACCACACTCTTGAATGATAACACTTTACTATATTCTACTAAAAAAAATAAGTCATATCGTAAATGACATGATTTATTGAAAGGACATATTGTCCATCATAATCTCATTCAAGAATTTTTCATATTGAACTGGTCTTAACTAAGTAGTTATTAAATAGGACCATCACTCTACGTCATCATATAATGTGTTGTGATTGTGATTGTCCTAATTAATTAAAGTCTCTCACTTATAAAATATAATGCTAATTTCAAAAATATTGGATAGATAATTTTTGTAAAGTTAGGAAATAGTATTTAGACTTGTGCAAGTTTAGAATTTTATGAGAATAGTCACACCATGCACATTAACATAATAATATGATATATATTAATTGACAATTTCACTTAATAATTTCCCATAACAAACTATACTACACTAGAGCTTAAGCCAATTGGATTCGAAAACAAAAATACACAAACATATGGATAAAAGTATCGTCTAAATCGAAATTGATTTTGGACAAGGGACCTCAATCTTGTGTATGACGGACTACTATGAATATTATTTAGGTTATGTTTGGTTTAATTTATAAACCACACTTTATAATTTTTTCAAATTCAAACTGAATTTTTTATATTTATTAAGTGTTTGTTCCAATTTATTGACCACTTTTAATAGATTTGCACTTATCTAAAATGAACTTTTTTAAAAAGAATTTCAATAAAAAAAATTTTAAAAAAAAATTAATAACACTTATTAATAATTAATTCAAATATTACAATATCATTTAAGTCTTTATCAAATACATTTATTCTAATACTAAATAACTTAATTCAAATAATATTTTTTTACAATTACTTATTCAACTAATTCAAATATTACAATATCGTTTAAGCATTTATGAAATGCATTCATTCAAATACTAAATAACTTAATTCAAATAATATTTTTTTTACAACTACTTATTCAAATTACAATTTAACTCAAATCGTAATTTTTTTCACCTAATCTAAACCAACAATTAAAATAAACTGTTATTAAATGTATTTTGAAGAATTATAACAAACAAAAAATTTTAAAAAAAAGTAATGAATTAACAAATATTTAAATATGTAATCATAATATTAACAAAAAAATAAATAAGAATAAGTTGAATCCAACAATTATACTTTTTTCACTATAATTAAAAAATTTACAATCTTCGTACATATTATACATGGAATTCACCTAATTTTGGTACATTTTATGAATTTTTTACTATTATTTATAGGAAACATATTTACACATGATTTTGACATTACTTTTTTTTTTTTTACATTACTACCATAACAATATTAGTCATAATTCATAATTCTTATACAAAAATCTTAATTTAACTGTTCCCGATCAGTATTCTCTTGTTTAGTAAACATATATATTTCTATTCATTTTCATTTTCTTCTCCCATCTTTTTATTTTAAATTTTTTAATACCTCATTGAGTAGTCATATTAATAACTTGAGAATTTTATATTTGAATTAATTATGGGACATAAACTAGTGGTAACTGTTTAAGTGATATTTAAATATTTACTAAGACTTTTCGAGAATACTTTTACTTTGTTTTTTCAGACAATTTTAAGAATTCTAAAAACATTTTCTCTCTCTCTCTCTCTCTCTCTCTCTCTCTATATATATATATATATATATGTATATATTACCTGTCAAAAAAATTAAAAGAAAAGCAACATTAAAACCCTTCTTTGGTGTGGCCTGAGAATTTAAAATGAAGAATAAAGAAATATATAGTTATATATTTATTAGTATATATATTTTCCTCTTCTTCTTGCGAATGTTAAATTATAAGAATTTAAATCTTTAGAAAATAATTTTTAAATAAATTCTTGAATGGTACATTGAAGGAAAAAAATTTATTAATTCTTTACATAAGGTCTAATCTTAAATATATTAAATAAGTAAAGTTAAAAAAAAATGTCAAAAATTTGTGTTGAAATCGTAAATTATGATATAATTTGTGTGGAATGATAGTATATCAATAATAAGCAATTGAAGTAGCATATTAAAAATGAAGCAACGCTCTCACTTTTTTTACGTATTAAATGAGCAAGTCATTTGTGAACTTAAGTTAATACACAATCAGTATCTAAATTATTTAATGTTTTAATAGGTCCCTTCCCATGCACTTAGATTCTTTATCATTAGTAAGTCAACATGTACATTATTTAATTATAGGGTAACCGTCATAAGATTTGAACTTAAGACCTTTATTTATTGTATATCATTTCATTTTAAACTACTAACATTCAGAACATATAAATTAATAGAAATGACGTAATTATTTAATACTTTAACATTTTTTTTTTTTTGTATACATCCACAAATATGGTTAATTAAAAAATTTGTCAAAACAAATACAGTAGAGGTAAGTTTGAAAAAATGTATTCAGTGGGGATAAATTTAAAATATTTTTAAAAATATTAAACTCAATTCAATTTTTAAAAAAATTCTGTAAAAACACCTGGCCAGTGCCGCCACCCTTAATCCGGCCCGACAAGAATTGGCTCTTGGACGTCATATAGACCCATAAAGGGTTTCTCTAGAATGGTAGTTAGTGTTTTATTATAACACTTAAACAAAAAGGGATATAAAAATAATAAACGCATGCATCTAAGTCTAAATTAGATAGGAGAAACTATTTTTCTATCCAATCATATGTCACGATCTTAATTTATCATATATATGCACTCATATAAATATTATGTAATAATTTAATTTTAATTTAAAAATAAAAATAAAAGAAAAAATTATGTGTGTTACTGACATGGCTAATTATAATTAAGACACATACATAAGTTAGAAGAATTTTCTTTTATTTAATTTGAAGCCAAATATTATACATTAAAAAAAATTGCAGAAAAAAATACAAGCTTACAATTCACTTTTTCTTTTTATTCTCGTGTCACGATTATGACTATGCAAAATAAAAACAAACAATATCAACTTATTCTTATTTTCTAATAAAGGATAAAAAAATAATAATACAATTAATTGTTATGCATGTGTATCACTTTTGTCAGTAGCAACATTTTGTTGTACGTTGTTAATGGCAGCAAGCTTTATTTACGATTAGTAGCTACTCCAAATGGAATCATGAGTACTTGTGGATGATCATGAGGAGGATGCTGTGGCATAGCACAATTTGCAAAGCCCTTCTAGTAGATCGTGCTTGTCTTGCGGCCAGGGGTGTGGCTGCCCGAATTTGCTCCGGAGGAGGGCGCTGGACCCTTCGGCAGAGACTATAACAGAACATTTTCATTTTTCATCCTTTCTTCTTCTTCATGTAGGACTCTCCCAGCTTCATATGGGTTGACGCTTAGAAGGAAAACTACTAGTGTAATGGCTAAAACAACATTTAGGGACCTCATCTTGTTCGGCAATTAGCCAATATAGCAGTTAAAAGTATGGAAAATAAATGAAATGCAGGAGGGGTATTTATAATATATATGCATCGATCAAGCCATCTATATATATATATATATATATAGATGTGGTGCATGACTTGAGTTTTTCTTATTCTGAATCTCAATGGATGGATGGGTTTTGACT